>BQNB010044713.1:0-44722 GCA_026074375.1 Tanacetum coccineum | reverse complement strand
TAGAAACAAATTGTCTTCCATATCATGGAACAATTGGATGCAAAACCCTTTAATGTCTTCCATCTTGTAATTTTTTTCTAGCTCCTTGCTAGTCTCTAATAAAATTCCGCTGTTAAAAAAACATATTGAAAACACTTGCTAGAAAATCAAAAACTCCAAATCTTGTATGTTATTCTTTGTTGCCGTGAGTATAGACAAGAGAGAAAAGGAAAATGTGTTTTGTTTTTGCTAAGTGTTAAATGAAGTGAATAAATATTTACTTACACTAATATATGGAAGTATCAATTGGGTAATATGATAAGATATAACCTGGGAGTATAAATCAATACCTTGTTAATTAAAGGGGAGACAATTAGGAATGTCTTGTAATGGGGTTAGTGACTTTGGCGTGGGGATAGCATGCTCAAAAGGAAACAGAAACATTATGAGTTTGGCATTTAACTAAGTTTTAACTAAGGGATTTTATGTTTTATTGCTTGGTTATTTGAAAATTAGAAAGACTTGTGTAAGTGATTAGGGGGCCAGTTTTGGTGTAAATAATGGGTAGGATTTTATAAAATTTTGGGTATTGGGTATAATTGTGGGTATTTGCTTAAGTATAGAAAGGTGGTGGAGTTTACATGCATGCATAATATTAAATATCGCGAAACGTAAACGTTTTACGTAAAGTATAAAAATAAAATATAAAAAGTTATAAATTATCTTCGTAATAATTATATAACACTTATTTGACGTAGACTTTTATTTGTTTGATGTCGGTTTACGTTGATTGTTGATTTTTAGTTTACGCGATTTAACTTAATGGTTGAAATTAAAAGTAAACGCGTAAAAGTTCAAAATAAATAGTTGAAAATTTATTGACGTAATATGACCTAAAAATGCGGGTTTGCACAGTCTCCCCGTGTTAAAAGAATTTCGTCCCAAAATTCAGTTTGTGTCATCTTCCGGAGTGGTGTTGGTGAAGAGGTGCGGGTACTTGTTGCGGAGTAATTGTCTTAATCCTTCAAAAAACATGGTAACCAACTTTGTTTTCTTAGTTTAGAGAGTATCATTGGTATGGGTTTCAACTCCTTGATTCTACTATGAAGATCAGTTTTTGTTCCTAACGCTCTCCTTCATAATTGCTTCAGCTTGGGTGTCCAAGATTTGTGACGGCAGACTCAAATTTATTGTTGTGACTAAAGTTTGAATCCTAGTGGCCTTATCAGTTCCTTTCGGCTTAAAGCGTCAGTTATAACATTCTCCTTTCCAGAGTGGTAACGGATTTATACCTATGATGGCGTCGCAACTACTAAGTTCTACGGCATTACGTCGAGGTTGAATGTGCGATTTAGTGAATTCCTTAATGGCAGCTAAATTTGTTGGCGGATTGTCCTAGGGCGACTAGTGATGCATCTTGATTTTTCGGCTTAAGATGATGTCGACTTTATATAGTAAAGTGGTGTAAAGGTCTACTTAGTTATTATGATGACCAACACGTTTTATGAATACACACACAAAATTTTGTATTTCGAGGATATAAGAAAAAAATTGATTTTAACAAAAGTTTTAAGGTGACTACTCTCAGCATGGCATGGTCCTTCCTGAATTATACATAGGTGATCAAGCTATGTATAATTAAGGACTAACGATGCAATGCTCATTTTTGTCAAAATGGTGTTATGTATAGGGTAGTATCAAAATAGTTGTTATAGCGTGACAAGACAATCTATAAGATGGAAAAGGGTAGTTTATAGGATGACAATAAAATAGTTTGTGAAAAGACAATAAAGGAATTTATGAGACGATAGCAGAATAGTTCATATAGTAATAGTAAAATAATTTATGTGATGAAAATAAATTGGTTCGTAAGGAAATAGCAAGTTGGTCTATAAGAATAGTAACATGGTTTATCATGTGATAGTAAAATATTTTATAAGGTAATGTAAAAAAATGCTTTTAAGGTTATAATGTTTTAGAGAGTGACTTGCATGAATAAATATAGAATTGAAGTAGAATTGACGAAATTTTCACAACACATTAATTTGATAGATAATTGATTTTATTGTTTTCCCACCAAAAGACTACATAGTTTCTTAATACTACAAATCTCCAATACTAGTCAATACATAGGTTATGAAGCAACATATCTATGGGCGATATCCGAACTGACTGGTCATGAAATCTTCGAATTTCTTGAAGTCCTCTCGGTCCTGACGGTGGGACATCCTACTCTGTGTAAGCTCCTCCTGAATCAAAGCCAACTGACGCTCAATCTCAATACGAGTCTATCTCTCATCCCTCATACGGTTACGAAGACTCGTCTCGATTGCCCCTATTGATCTAATCGTAGTACGCAGAGTAGCCCTCCCTGCCTCAGCAACATCTACCTTATCTCTCAGAGCCCTCAACTCCTCTTGTGTGGGCATCTCTAACAACCGCTCCTGTATACCCCGTATCGCCTCCCCGTGTTGGGCTATTCTCATCACAACGGTCGATGAGGGAAAAACAGCTGAAGTGACGGGCACATGGTGGGTAACATCCACACCGATCTCGATTGTATCCCTAAAACTCTCCTCGAGGGAATCAGCAGAGACAGAAACAGCGAGCGCAACCATGATCCTCCACAAGCAAGAGTTTATATAAATCGCCTTTATATGAAATAATGCAAGATGCGTGCAGTACGAAAACGTGATGCAAGATGACGCATGGTAAAATGAATATGCACTCACAGCAGGGATGGAAACGTAACATGGAAAAATGAAATGCATCATGGCATGAATGAATGACAAGGTAAATATGGAAATATAAATATGGCCATATGATTTATAGCTTGAGGCATAATAATCTTAGGCAAAATTATTACCCATAGTAAAATATTATATAAGGTAAATTAATATTTAGATAATGTTTAGGACATACGAGTTTATAGTATTATCTCGCCTTAAGTATAGATGATAGTAACGCGTATATATAAGGTACACGTAAATGCGCATATCGGCAAATATAAGACAAGTGTAAAAATATACGTAAGGTAAGGTAAGCACGTATATAGATCATGTAAGCAAATAGTGTAAGCAAATAATGTGTATGCTTATTGAAAAGTTTTGTGTGATGCAATGATTGTGGAAACAGTTATAGTCTAGGTAAAATATGCAACCTAGTTCTCTATAACCTTGGCTCTAGATACCAATCTGTAACACCCCCAAAATGGATCGCAGCGGAAATATGTCCGAGAGCGTTACTTCATAATACAATAGCACAAGATATAAGAGAACGACCTCTAAATGAGTCCTTTGAAAAGTAATCTCGTTGATTTAATTAAAAAATAACATTTGTCCCAAGGTTTGCATCATAATGAAAGTTAGGAAATAATACAACGAGATTTGATATTTTGAATGTATGTAGAAATCCATAAATGTAATCTTGAAAAGTCTAGACTCCAATGCACATCAGTTACGTCAAGCATCTTATTCACCTGCTGGAAAATACAATGCTTACTATAATGGTCAAACATAAAGTTGGTGAGTTCATTAGGTTAAATGTTAGCAGTAATCGTGGACCGCAAGATTTCTAAATTTGTATGTAACACATATAGTGCTAAACAAAATTGTAATTGATTGCACTAAGCTCATGACTCCAAAACGAAGACATTGTATAAACATAATATTGGCCGTTGACTCTGGTCTTAACCCAATAGACCTCTAAAAACTCTCGTTATGGTATACGCCCGTTGGCCTTTGTAAGGGACACAAACCTGGGGCACGGGGATGTCAATCCCATTATATCGTATTTATAAACGCACGATTTACACAAGAGAATTCACGATTCGTGATCGATTGGGCATGGGGTTGTTGGTACTTTGGCGCTATCAATAATCTTTGTAAAACCAAAAAATTGTAAAGTATATGTACTTGAATCCTATCGCGCTGTAAAAACAAAGGAAATGTATCTTCACCCTGTTATTTTAAAGTAATTAAAACAAGTGAAAGCGGGGCTATAAACTCATCTCAAAGTATGGTATTGATTTAGAATGAAATTCCACATGGACGAAGTCACAATTTAACCGGGAATGCTACCTAATTGATTATAGTCGGTTCAAAATATATGTACTTGAAATAAATACAACAATATATTTTATAAAGTTATATCACCACCTATTAGTTTTAGTTTTAGTTTAAGTCAAAATAATGTTTACGTTACGTTTGTCGTTTAATGTCTAAATATATACACTTGTAAATATTCTATTAGTCTGAACATTAATTATAGTCGATTACGTTCGATCCACTATTTTTATTATTTCTAAAGTGTCAAAAATAAGATAGTTTATCCATAAATTACATACAATAATAATAAAAGATATTGAAACGCGTACTTAATATTATATACAATGTCACACTATTTTATTAAGTTTTTATAGTCTATCACGGACCCGAAAACACTAGCTTTTATATTTTTATAAAGTGTAGAAATTTTATATAAAAAGTTGTCTAGTTTTAATGATGGTTATCTCACTTTTAATACACTTTTAGGATTCGAAATCACGCGATCGTTTATCAAAATATCATTCCGAGCAACATTTTAGTTTTATACTTAAGCCGGTTCGGGCCCGAAAGGTCTCGAAAACCCGAAATGAAAACCGATCAGACCTTATATTTTTATTAAAAGTTGTTAAAACATTACTAGTTGCCGAAAACTTTAAAAATTCATATCTCTTTCGTTTTACGTCCGTTTTTCGAGTTCTTTATATGTACAAAATCGTTTTAAGACGTACTACCATATCTTTAAAGTTTTAAATTGCTTTGGAGTTCGTTTCAAAATAGCGAGGGTCGGCTGTTTATATAAGTATACATATATATTTTTAACTTGTGGTTTTTACTCCATTTTATATACTAACATCCACTAGTTTAACCACATCATCATCCTTTATACCACAAACATCCACTAATCCTAGTCTCATCCATCTTATCTCAATTATTTAATTAAAATGTCAAGAACATAAATAAATTGTAAAACTTTATAAATTTGATTGTGCACAACTTAATTAGCAACTAGTTAAATAAATTAACCAATCCATGTAATATACCAAAATAAATGTTTTCTCATATTCTAACATGTTTGTAAATCATTTTCACCATGTGTAAGTATTTACTTGTTTATATATAAATCTTGGTTTTCTTGTAAACTTGTTAAAATATAAAACTAAGTGGTGATTTAACTAGATATATATGATGTTTATATGTAAGTAAATAAAATAGAAGTATAGAAAGTATCGTATGAACCTTGAATAATGGTGATGATGAAATGAACACAAAGGCTAATCCTAATCAAACCCAAAAGTTTGTTACTAGTTTATACCCTTAGAGACACCTTGAAAACACTTGTTAGAAAATCAAAAGCTCTAAATCTTGTATGTTGTTCCTTGTTGCCGTGAGTATAGACAAGAGAGAAAAGGGAAATGTGTTTTGTTTTTGCTAAGTGTTAAATGAAGTGAATACATGTTTACTTACACTAATATATGGAAGTATCAATTGGGTAATAACCAACCTTGGGAGTATAATCACTACCTTGTTTAATTAAGGGGGACAATTAGTGAATGACTAGTGAATGGGGAGTGACTTTGGCGTGGGATAGCAAGCAAAAGAAAACAAGAAACATTATGGTGACTTTTAACCAAGGGATTTATGTTTTATTGCTTGGTCATTTGAAAATTAGAAAGAATTGTGTAAGTGATTAGGGGGGCGGTTTTGGTGTAAATAATGGGTAGGATTTTATAAAATTTTAGGTATTGGGTATAATTGTAGGTATTTGCTTAAGTATAGAAAGGTGGTGGAGTTTACATGCATGCATAAATATTAAATATCGCGAAACGTAAACGTTTTACGTAAAGTATAAAAATAAAATATGAAAAGTTATAAATTATCTTCGTAATAATTATATAACACTTATTTGACGTAGACTTTTATTTGTTTGATGTCGGTTTACGTTGATTGTTTATTTTTAGTTTACGCGATTTAACTTAACGGTTGAAATTAAAAGTAAACGCGTAAAAGTTTAAAATAAATATGAAAATTTATTGACGTAATATGACCTGAAAATGCGGGTTGTCACACCAAATCAATGCCTCTTCTATCAAGTTTCACTCGGACCAGAACTCTACCTTTAAGCGTTCTCCAAAAAAAATGTTGACTTTCTTAGGCACTAACTTGTTCTACACCGTATCTTGACCGCCACTTTCCACTTGAAGAATCTTCTCCTCGATCAAACTTGTAAACTCTTTGACTTTGGAATCACCGTCTTCACCTAGCGCCCACCTCTATTTATCCATACAAGTATTAGAAACAACAACATTTTGCAACACCTCAATATACATGAGATTAATTATAGCATATACATACTTATTGAACTTGAGTTATGTGAAAGTTTCAAATTAAACTACTGAAAGAATAATATAAACAAATATATTTTAAACAATATTACTCGTTATATTTTTTGTCCGAACCTTGCAGGCATTAAAACTAGTTCAAAAGTAAAGATATATACAAGAAAAAAAATATAGTATGCTACACATAATTAGAATATTTGAGAAATAAAACATTTTTCCAAGCAATTAACCATAGACTTTTACATAATATTTTAATTCATCGATTACTCTATGACTAAATGATTATGTGTGCATAGTTAGGACCGTGTATAGTCTTCGACAAAATATTGTTGGCTCAATTTGTTTGTGCGTATTTTCTTTGTATTCAAGAGTAAAAGTTAAAGGTAACAATCATTTGTGTGTGCGCGCTTTTTTCTATTTTTTTATTGTGAATAAGCTATTATGAAGACAACCAAGTAGATCATCAGTGGTTCTTGTTTAGTTGGTTGGTGGTATGGTTCAGTTTCAGCTTAGTGGTAATAGTTTGGATACATGCGAAGGTTTATTTGTTATGTACGTGAATAGTTTTCAACAAAATATTGTTGGCCCAATATATCGTTATACTCTTTCACTAAGCAAATTCAAAAAAATAAATTCTTAGCAAAGGTAGTGTTTGATTAATTGTTACATGTTTGAATTGTAACCTTTGTAGCTTAATTTTGAAAAGATAGTACCGATCATTTACTGAAACAAGGTTTGTAACCCGCGCTCCGCTGCAGAGCGCGGGGTTGTATTTATCTCGAGGCACTATACGGAAACAGTCGTTTGGTTAACTACAAAAAATACAGAGTACCAAATGCAAAAAACAACACAAAGTTATACAAACCTAGGTGTGTTTGATATTGTCAAATACAAATGCTTAACAATAATACATCGCAACTGATAGTATATGTATAGGTTAAAATGTTATCCATGAAAAAAAAATTAGCCAGTTTCTCATCTCACTTCTCCACTTCCAACTTAGTTTACATTCAATACAAAGTATAGCAAATGCCAAAACAGAAATACAAAAACACTTATGGCTACATATTCGGTGCAAGTTTCTGTTCACATAATAGGATCGTGCATCTCTCCGAAGCATAACAAAGTTTTAATAATGACAACGAGTAAATAATAGATAAGTCTTGAAATTGGCGAAGTCACATAGCACATAGACTCCACATAGCATCAAGAATCAATCCAAGCTAAGCACCTGAGAAAACATGTTTAAAACGTCAACATAATGTTGGTGAATTCATATGTGTAAGTTGATACAAGATGTGGACCATAAGTTTCAAAACGTATGTGACAATTATAACGGATACAATATCACATAAAAGTATTTATATTGCACTAAGCTCATGACACTGCTGAAGTCTCTTCATAATTAGTCAACAGGGGCATGCTACATGGTTGCATAGTATTCTTGCCCTAAAAACCGGTTGGGTCCAACCAAAGACCACCTAGTGTACAATCGACATTGGACATATATCCGTTTGTTACTTCCGTTAAGTGGAACCAAAGCGGATAGGGATATATTAAGTCCCCAATCAGTTCTATCTATTCACTCGCGCTCCCTCAACCGGTCCTCCGGTCGAGAAACTAACAGTTCATGATAAGTTGGGCAAGTGAGTCGCAGACGTAGGTAAGAGTTTGTAAGCACCCTAGGCAACACTTAAACAAGTAAAATGTCCGTAAAGACTTGTGTCCAGTTTAAAAGCAAACAAATGTTTCTCACCCCATAGCTATAAAGCGTTTGTAAGCAGTAAAATGTGGGCTATGAACTTACCCTTAGAAGGGTAAGCATACCCACAAAAAAATGATGAAGATATAAAGGAGGTCTAGAGGCGACCTTGAGTAAGTGATGGGTATGACTTAGCATTTGTCAAAGAAACAAGTAATGCTCCATCGTTCTTCATTTAAAGCATCCAAGTGTAGTTCGCGTTTTAGTATAAAAGACTTGAAACATTACCAGTGTCTTAGTTAAATCCCGACACTCGATAAAAGTTACTTTTTTAGAAAACTTCCCCTTTTAGGAAACTTTTTAGTTTCAAAACGTTAATAGCGTCCCCTATTTTCTTAAAGTTTCCATATTTTACAATCGCCTTAAACAATTCTAAACCGCCTAATCCTTATGTTTAAATCGCCTAAATGTCCAATTCGTACCAATTTTAATAATCCTACTTTTTATTAAGGTCGTCATCTCCAATAACCTTTCATGACATTTTTAGTTGTTCTAACTAATTACCTAACATTTTTATATGTTTCGCTTGCATTTAAAACATCCAAAATCGTCCAAAAGTGCCCGAAACCCCCCTTTTTATCATTCCAATCGGCAACATTATTTAGAGTATTTCTTAAAAATGTGTTTTTCGATTGTGTGATAAAAATATTCTCTAGTTTGTGAGCTTTTAGGCTAAGCGGTTACATCATTATTAGTAAAATCTCATCCGGACAACTTGAGTTGTTTATCTTAAGCCGTGTTCGGACCCGAAGGGGATCCGAATCGCCGTTTAGTGCTGATTGGCCACTTTCTATTTCCATTTTCGCCGAAAACTGTTATTTCGGGTTTATTTGGCCATTAAACTGGCCGTTTTACGTCGATTTTTAAAGTGTGATATATGAAAAATTATCTATTCGAAACGAGCTCTTCGAAAACTACTTTTACGCCTAATGAAAATATTTTTAAGTCGCTCAAAACCACCAAACTAATTCGGGACAGCAAGTTTGTTTTGCCGAAAAATGACCAAAAATCAACCCATCTCGCATATTAGTGCCAAAATCTAGTTCAACCTTTATTTACAACTAATCCACCACAAAACTAACTTTAATCCAACCTAATCTCTATTGTTGCAACTCTCATCAACTCTCAATCTCGCCAAGAACATACTATAAAACATAAACATAAAGCTTTTGTCATAAGACTTCCAACATATTTTTAAGATGAACAAAAATAAATTGTAATTTCTTTTGTAAAATCATCACAAACACTTGGATCTTTAGATATAAACATAGATCTATAACAAGATTCATAACAACATCAAAATAATACAAGATGGGTCAAGAAATACTCACAAGAAAGTAAGCAAAAGATGAAGACACAAGATCTTGCAAAACCCACTTATAAAACTTGAAACCCAAATTTTATGATTCTTGAAAACCCTTGAAAACAACCAACTAACACTTGGATCTACCTTAGATAACCTTAGAAATGAGTTTAGAATACTTGGATCTTGCTAGAAATCAAAAGTTATGGGTGGTGTATGATGGTGAAGGTGTGCCGTGAGCTAGGGAGCAAGGGGAGGAAGAAAGAAAATTTTTGGTGGCTTGTGAATGTGTTATAACCCTAAGTGTGAGATTTTGTGTTGTATTTATAGTGGAAGAGTTAGGGTTTTAAGGTTCATGAGTGCCCACAAGTGACCAACACACACCAAGGGTGTGTGCACCCTTGGTTCGGCCGAACTAGGCTCACAAGGACCATTGTGGTTCAATTTTTCTAGCCTAGGTTCATTATACTTGGTAAAGTTCAAAATTACTTATTCAAAGGTTTAGTCAAGATGTAAGAAGGCATGTGATGTGTAAGAACTTGCATGCATGCAATTTTACAAGACAACAAAGATGTCATTTTCTCATCAAGTATGCACACATGGGTGAGGCTTTCAAAATAAGATGCCATTTCTTTTATTTTTGAGTCCAAGTATACTTGTTGTTGTAGTTTAGGCGCCACATTTTGGCTAGGGAAAGGAGGTGAACGAAATTTTTAGTAGTATGACACGAGAAATACGATAGCTTGAGTTTACACGAAAAGATTTTGAGTTTCCGGGGTTCCGTTTGGTCAAAAACGCGAAAAACGCAATTTAAAGGATAAAACCCTAAAATTAATATCGGAAGTGATTAAAAATCACGAAACACTCAGGAAAGCTAATATAACACATAAAATGCCTAAGTAAATTTTTAACCGATGCCGGAACGCGTCCGATGACGTTTCTCAGTTTTTACGCAGTTTAGTTCCTCGGTAAACTGTCAGATTTTAACGTAACGAATAAAATTTAAAGTAGATGACCGGAGTGGGTCGGAATACTAACCGGGAATTTACGGGGTGTGACATTTCTCACACACTGTGACAACAAGTAAAGATTTTAAGAGTCCTTCACATTATCCTCGTGGTATTGCCAAAACATTCGAGTGATACGAAAGTATTCACAATGAAGATGGAAATCCTTCTAGAGCCAACATTAAAAAAGCTCTTGGTAGGTGACATGTGAGATCCTCTTGAGGATCAAGCTTGTGACAACTGGAAAGAAACGATGGTGCGATTCAATCTCAACTGGTTCCTCAATGAAATTGAGCTTTTCATTAATGTTGGATTACGTCCAATAGTATCGCGAGCGGTTCATCGATAAGTACTTCTTAAGGTTTTGAGACGTGAAAGGATAACTATGAACATCGGCTTAGTTTCTCTGGTAATTCTAGTCGATATGCAACCGTTCCCCACCTTGGCAAGAATTTTGAAAGGTCCAATATATCGAGGGTTCAGCTTTCCCCGTTTGCCGAAACGTATTATTACACCTTTCCGAGGGTGATACTTCAGCATACCTTATCCCAAACCTGAAACTCTAATGGCTTACGTCTCTTATCAGCGTAGCACTTTGTCGATCACGTGAAGCTTGTATACGATGCTTGATTTGTGATAATTTCTATTTTTACTCAACGAACAATTCTTCCAAAGCTTTGCGTCACCCACCTCAGCCCACACAGACAGGTACCCGCATTTGACGACTAACAAACGCCTCAAAAGGTTACCGCCTTAATACTTGTAAGGATAGTTTGTTATTGTAGGAGAATTCTATTAAGGGTAAATGTCTGTCCCATCCCTATTCCCGAAATCTATCGCACATGCTCGGAGCATGTCTTCCAATGTTTGGATAGTCCTCTCACTTTGACCATCTGTTTCGGGGTGATATGTCGTACTCATATCACTAATTGCGTCCAAAAGCTTCTTCTGAAGAGATGCCAAGAATTGGAGAACCACTAACCTTACATCCGCGATCAGAGATGATCGAACAGGCCCTCCATGAACTCGAGCACCATCTTCTTTCAAGTATTTGCCTGGTCATTTCTCCATTGTAGTTCATTTCCTTTGTCTGGCAGAAAATACAGATTTAGCGAGTCGATGCGAGCTATAACCCATAATCATATCTTGCCACTTTGGCCGTTTTTGAAACTTTGTCATGTCACGAAGTCCATAGTTATGTTTTCCCATTTCCATTTAATTGGATTTTGGTTGGTACCAATAGAAAAGGACGGTTTCAGGTAATTCCGCCTTAAAACCTATTGCGCAAGTCAACACTTCCTCACATATGATGGCAATTTATATGCTTTATCATGTGGGCCACCAGTAAAGCTTTTCAAATCTTGATACATTTTGTCCGATCCAGGTGATCGAATACCTTTGACTTATGGCGACTCGTGCAATAATCAAAGCTATCACAAGTCACCAAACAGTGGTATCCAGCTTCTATTCTTCAAACACAACGTTCCTTCTGCATGTGGCTCCAGGTTCTTAATCATGCCATGCAAATCCTCCGTTCCGAAATTTTCTTCTTTTCTCGCCTCAACCTGAGCATTCAAGATCCGCGCAGGGAGATTCAAACCGATTGTCATAACCAAGGCTCGAACTCGCAGTGGCTTAGGTCTACTCTTTCGGCTTAACGCATCAGCCACCACATTCGCCTTTCCCGGGTGGTAGCGTAGCTCGCAGTTATAGTTCAACATTAACAGTTCTAACCACTACGTTTCACGAACTTATTCAACTCTTTCTGATCAAGATATGTTGCAAACTCCTTATAATCATGTACATAACCACGTCGACCGTAAATGTAATGTCTCTACACTTGAGAGCGAACTTCAGATAAACGAAAAAACACCACAGCTCCCAAATCCAAATCATGTTTCGTGTAGTTTCTTCTCATCGGATTTTGAAGCTGGCGGGAAGCATAAGCAATAACTTACTCTTTCTGCATCAACACTGCGCCTAATCCCTCTTATGAGAAAGCTTCACAATATTACTACGAAATTTTCACTTCCTTCAAGCCAATTCCAAATTATTGCACTACACAACTTTGTTCAATGTCTTGGAAAGCAAATTTCAAAGCCTTTTTCACACCCAATTGAACTTTACACTTTATCTGAGTCAGCTTTGTCTAGGCTTGGCAATCTTGGAGAATCCTTTAGATAAATACGTCTATATGTAAACCGGCAAGACTAGAAATTGGTTAATTACATATTGAGTATTTGGGTGATTCCCAATTCCTGTGAATTGACTCCAATCTTACTGCAGGATCAACGTGAATGCCTTCCTGTCCAATCCACGTGGTCCAAGAAATTGTATACCTTCGATGAGCCCAAAATACACTCATTGAGACCAGGCCGTACCAAATCATCCTTTTTTAGCACTCCAACATTAATCTAAGATGTACATCATGTTCTTCTTTTGTCTAGAGAATAAAGAGTCATCGCTGAACCACGATCACGAACTTATCTAGTATGGTCTTCATACCCAGTACAACAAATCCATATGAACACTGCTGCGCGTTAGTCAACCCGAATGGCATCACTTAGAACTCGTAAGACCATAGCGATTTCTAAACGCCGTCTTTAGGGATATCCTCATCACGAACTTAAGTTGGTGTGAAACCAGACCTCCAATTCGATTTTTTGAGTACACACTTTACCCTTGAAAATTGATCAAACAAGTCGTTGATTCTCGGAAGTGGTTATCGATTTTTCACAGTAATCTTGTTAAGTTCACGTAAGTCGATACACTTACGGAAAGAAGCCATATTCCTTTTGACAAACAAAACCGGAGCTCCCCAGTTGTGAGGAACGTGGCCTTATAAATCCCTTGTCCCCAGATAGTCTTGTAGTTGAGTAGACAGTTCTTCCATCACTGCCGACGGTGCTAACCTATACGGGGCTCGAGCTACAGGTGCAGCACCTGGGACTAAGTCAATTTGGAATTCGACTTGTCGTGTGGGTGGTAGTCCAGGTAAGTCTTCTGGAAAAACTTCTGGAAAGTCCGTACAGTCGGCACGTCTTCAAGTCGCTTCTCATCCACTTTGTCCCTTGTTTTCCTTCACCGTAACGTGTGCCAAGAAATAGTATTGACAACCTTTCTCATATACTTCTGGCCATTTCACTATGAATAAATGCTCAACTTTGATTCTTCTCCTTGCACATTTGTCTCCTTGAACGATCAGAATTTCATTATTCCAAAAAGGAATACCGTACTATCTTCTCTCACAGACAGATTCACTGCATGGTCTTTTGCTAACCAATCCATGCCGATGATAACGTCGAAACTACCCAACTCTATTGGCATCAGGTCGATATTAAATGGATGTCCTAACAATCCTAATGTACAGCCCATAAACACAGTGTTGGTTTCTGAAGTCCTTCCGTCAGCTAGTTCGATAGCGTAACTAACGTCTAAGGCATAGGTGTGATGTCTGCAATGACACAAAAAGTATTTGATACGAAACACTTATCGGCGCCCAGAGTAAATAACATATAAGCAACCCGTGACAGTGTTGGAACCCGGGTTTACGTCACCTCCTCCTAGTGCATATGCTCTGCCGCTTGCATTAGGAACTCTTGCTTTGTTCCCACGGTTTTGGTTCTTGATCTTGGGGAAATCCTTCCGGTAATGTCCTTATGCTCCACACTCAAAACAAGTCACAATGCTCTGATTCACTATTTGGACTCTCTGGGTGGGGGTAGTGGGATTTGTAACCTTGCAATTTCTGGGCAAATGTCCAACCCTGTTGCACTTCCCACATCTTACAGTACAAGGACCTACATGATGAAGCTTACACTTGTTGCAGAGAGGTAAGGTGCCTTCATATTTCTTCTCCTCATTGTTACCAGCCACATAGGCTCTAGCAACATTCTGTCCCCCAGTATTCTGTCGTTTGTGGGGTGGTTGTTGCCCATTGGTTGTTTCCATAAGTAAGTGTGACCAATCTCTCAGTTGTTCTCTGCATTTCTCACACATAACCCTTCAACTTTTGATCCATCAAGTTGTTGGCAATTCAACATCATCTTTGTATTCCCCCCAGTCTTTGTTTGCGGTTCTGCAGCAATCACATTTCCTTGTATGTTTATCGGTGAAGGCCTCCAATGAAATTTCTTCACACCCGGGTCTCTCCATCGAACCAGTTTTGGTGCACATCATGGTGAGTTTCCCCTGGAACCTATGAGTGAGAACTAGACCGATGTCATTGTTTTTCACCTGACAGATTCCCCACAACTCGTTTTCCATCTTTCGTATCACATTTCTCCGGGCAATACACTTCATTCATCAGTTTCATCAGCTCTCTCCACTCTCCCTTGACAAAGCGTATGCAGCAACAGTTCTATGGTTCGTCTTGTTAGAGTTCTAACCGAGGTTAGTGCACCTGTCGATTAAGGTACAAAGTTGCATGCTTTCACTTGATATTTCTCTTGGACATATTCTGATGTGAAACACAGTCCCCATCTTCTCACATCCACCATATCAGACCAACCACTCCTTCGGATTCCTTTAAAAAACTTGTTGGTTGACACTTCAGAAGTCCTGGTAAGTGCATTCACTAGAAAACCAACCTATCGCCTCTTCCATTCACATTGTGGTTCTCATTACCGTCACCGTTGTCACCTCCATTGTTTCCATTTCCATTTCCATTTCCATTTCCATTACCATTTCCATTACCATTTCCATTGTCATTCCCATTCCCGTTTCCATTATCGTTTCCATTACCATTTCCATTGTCATTCCCATTCCCGTTTCCATTATCGTTTCCATTGTTATTCCTCGTTCCCAAGTTGCAAGATTTTTGGATAACTTGATGACCTTCAATGAGCTGCGTTCACACGTTGATCGATCATCTCTTCAATTGCGGCGTGGGTCATTCCAGAACGAGTGTTTGTCATTGTTCTACATCACAAGACACAACTCATAGTGAGATTTTTGAAACGAATATACAATACCGGTAATGATAATTTAATACATGCTATGAAGTAAAATTTAATTGTAACACGTTTGCCAGGAAGAATAAATAACAAGATAGATAAATAAGCGAGAGAATCAAAACAAGCTTTTCATTTCATAAATAAAAGCATAATTCGGTTACAACCAATATCCAAAATAGGTTCATGATCCACAATTATTTACTGCTAATACCTAGACCTAACCATTGGCCTAATGTCCTACATGATCAGGGTGCAACTAGACTATGGACGAAAGCCGAAACGCCTCCCAAGATACGACTCCAACCTCCTAAGTCTCCCTCGAGCATCATCACGATCCCTACGAATCTGACGAAACTCCTCCTGTGAAAGGGACATATGAAGACGAAGGCTACTCACGGTTACATCCCGTCAAATCCAACATAGCACGAACCTTGATGTTTTCCCGAACCTCAAGCTGTAGATCATCTCAGCCATCCTAGCCCTGTTTCCACTAGCTATCAATTGATTCCACCGGATATCCGTCCTGAGTCAGTCTCATCCAAACAATCCCTATCAACACGAACCTCAGACATGTGATGGTAAAAGTCACGCACAAGCATTGCACTCAAGTCAATCCGTCGTATCTCGACTGACCTCACAATGCCTTCCTAGTGCCCAAGGATAGCTCATGA
Source organism: Tanacetum coccineum (assembly GCA_026074375.1). Lineage (NCBI taxonomy): Eukaryota > Viridiplantae > Streptophyta > Magnoliopsida > Asterales > Asteraceae > Tanacetum > Tanacetum coccineum. The sequence goes on along the minus strand of BQNB010044713.1, from coordinate 28,660 downwards.
GAATCCTCCTCCTAGCTGTCTCTAACAATCCTCCTCCTCAACTAACGTTGCAGTCATAGGTCGATGCCTACCTCAGCCATATCTCCAGCGCTGACGTCTGCCTCATACTCCTATGTGTCAACCCTGGCATCCCTATGGTCAATCCCAACATGATCTCCACCTTAAATCTCCATCACCAATAACCTAACTCCATATCCAACCACCAGTCCCAGTAAGACCAACCTCTGCATCCTCCACTATGCTAGCCTCCGATGAATATGAATCTCTAACCTCTTATGAGTGGAGAGGAGATCAGCAACGATAGTACTAGGATCCAGTAACTGGATGGATAATGTGCTGAATCAACCGTGGAATCTACATCTCCTTACGAGATGGTCAACAGAATGTGAATAGTAAATGCAATGGGCTCTCTGATGAATCTCCTGAATGATGACTCTGATTGTATCGTGGTACCAAGGTAATAATGGAGCTAGCCACACCAACGACGAAAATGTCTCAACGTACATCGTATGCTCTCCTCTGAGGTGACACAATCTGTGGTGATACACTATTAGACGAAGAACCGAAATGAGTGTCCTGAAGTCTGGCGCATTCCAATCCCAAAGAATGAACTTGCAAGAATCCGAAGATAACTGGAAGAAGATGTAGTGATATCTTGAAACTTGTGATGCATGCCTCGATGCTAATCTGTTGAGCTGGTAAATGTCTAACTCTCTTCACTTGCAGTCAACAACATTATGCGTGCCCGTTGAAGATTGGGTGCGGTAAGGTCGACCAAAAGGAATAGCCTCCCCGGGTCGGATAAGAGTCGCTGACCGTCGACGAATCTCGGGAGGGGCAGTAACAGGAGCAATAGGAAACTCATGTGATGATGATGGACGTGCTATTACCCTGCTCCTCCAACGAGCAACGGTAGCAACATAAGGGTCCTGCAAGTGGTGTTGTCCATTCGAGAAAGAATCAGGCATATGTGAATGGTGAAAACAGCTGTAGCGGGGAAATGTGCTCTGGTGAAGTCATCTCATCTGGTGAATCAGAATCGGAACACGTAAAAGAACCAAGCCACCCAATCCAGTGGTGAAGCGACAAGGAGTCCGTCTCAACCATAAGGACGCAGGGGAAATAACGAGGGTTGAGCAATGTAGAAGGGGGTCTTCTTGAGTCGAGTGGAGCAAACCATTCAACATATTCTCACTGTCCCTTGGCCAGAACTTGTGGCATCACTCACACCGCCCCGAAACCACCCTGGCCGTCTCTTGTTATTGATAGTATCGTATCACATTGGATGCCCTTCCCTTCCACACTATTACGTACCATCTTTGTTTTACTTAGGTTTCCCGGCTTTTTGGATACCACATGCTCTCCCAGCCCTTCATCTCTTAATTCCAGTGAGGCAGATAAAGTCCATTGACCGCAGTTGAGCAAATATCACGTCACCACTTCCCTCTGTAACCTTATGGGTAGCACTCCGCTCTCTAAACACATCACCACTCTTACGGCCAAACACATCCCCGCCATGCTTACGTCCACGTTCTCCTCCTACACAATCAGCTCTCAATCAATCCATTTCCTTCTTATACATACCTTTCCCACTAACATATACCAACACGCTTTAATGTGTGATTTATAATTTGAATTATAGTGTATAGTGGTTGCTTAGTACTATTAATATTTATGTTAATCCGTCACATGCAACAACATCACATTCATGCGAGCCCTTTCGTAAAAGGCCCACCATCGAACGTGCCCCTAAACTAATTTGCACTAAATGAACCACCCCCGGAATAACTCGTTAACCGCACTGCGACACAATAGCAAACAACCATGGATCACTGTAAACAATCCCGGTACCTATGGGTTACGGGCTGACATATCATTTAAACCAATGTCTTGTGTCACAACGCAGTGGCCTTCGCCCTAAGGTGAGCAGATGTCCTTATAAGTCGTTAAAACGTTTGTCCTAGTTTGGGGTGCGTTACCGTTGTCGATAACGAGGATTAAAGTCTACTGGCTCTAGTTCAAAATCAAAAAAGAACACGGTCCAGCAAAAAGGCTATTATGACGTTTTAAAAAAGTTTACCCTCGTATGTCAATAAAATAAAATCGATATTAAGATTACATCCATAAAAAAAAAATTTAGAGAAAATTAGCGGAATGCGATAACACATTTTTAATAATGACACGAGTAAAAAATAGATTAATCATGAAATTGGTCGAAGTCACATGCACATAGACTCCACATAGCATCAATAATCAATCCAAAGCAAAGCAACTCTGGGAGAAAACATTGTTTAAAACTGTCAACAGTAATTAGGTTAATTCATAGGTTTAAGTATAATACTAAGAGTGGACCACAAGATTTTAAAAGCGTATGTGACTAACTATAACTAAATCACAGCATCACTATAAAAAGTATTTATTGTATTCCCTAAAGCTCATGACAACCCGAAGCTAATTAATAACAGGGCATGCTACATCCTGTTGCTTATTATGTTCCTGCCCTAGAAAACCTGGTGTCCCAACCAAAGACCACCATAGTGATAACAATCCGACATGACATAAATCCTATTTTGTCTTTGTATAAGTGGAACCAAAGCGGATAGTGAATAGAATAGTCCCAATAAGATCTAATCTATTCACTCGGCCCGTCCCTCAACCGGGTCTCTGGTCCGAAGAAACTAACAGTTCATGAAAATATAGGCAAAAGTAAAAAAGTAGGTTTGTAAGCTACTTAGGCAACACATAAACAGTAAAACTCACGTAAAGAACTTGTGTCCAATTTAAAAGCAAACAATGTTTCTCACCCAATAGTATAAAGCGTTTGTAAATCAGTAAAAATGGGTGGGCTATGAACTCACCTTAGCAAGTATAATCGATAACCCACAGAACAAATGATGAAAAGATATAAGGAGTGTCAAATCCGCGGAACCAATATAGTATCATATGGGTATGACTTAGCATTAACAAAGAAACAAGTAAAGCATCCATGTTCATCAATTAAAACATCCAAGTGTGATTTGCGTTTTTAGTAATAAAAACTTGGAAACTTTACCAAGTCCTAGTTAAAATCCCGACACTCGCAAAAGTTACTATTATTAGATACAGTTTCCCTTTTTGAAAACTATTAGTTTCAAACTTTAAATAACGGTCCCCTATATTCATAAGTTACCTCCACTTTTTAACAAAACGCATAAATAATTCAAAAATCGCCTAGTCCTTATGTATATAAACATCGCCTAATGTCTAATGTCGACCATTTTAATAATCCTACTTTTTATTAAGGTCGTTATCTCAATTAATCTTTCATGACATTTCTAGTTGTTCTAACTAATTACCTAGCATTTCTATGTGTTTCGCTTGCATTTAAAACATCTGAAATCGTCCGAAAGTGCCCGAAACCCCCTTTTATCATTCCAATCAGCAACATTATTTAGAGTTTTTCTTAAAAAATTATTTTTCCGATATTTGTAAAAATGTCTCTCGTTTTATACTTTTAAGCTAGGCGGTTGCCAACCATAAATAGTAAAATCACCTTTCCGGACAACTTTCTGTGCTTTATACTTAATCCGAATCGTACGCCGAAAGGGCGCCGAATCGCCCGTTTGTAGCTGCTGATACTGGTCATTTACATTTTCCAATTACGCCGAAAAATGTTTCGAGTTTCCATTTGCCATAACTTGGCCTTGGCCGTTATATAAATCCGATTTAAAGTTGTGAAATATGAAAAATTAGTCTATACAAAATGAGACTCATTCGAAAACATTCTTTTAACCCTAATGAAAACATTTTAAGTCGCTCAAAACCACCAAACTAATTCGGGACAACAAGTTTGTTTTGCCGAAATATGACCAAAAATCAACCCAACTGTGCAAGCTATTGACTAGTCATTCACCTATATTTTACAACTAATCCACCACAAAACTAACCTTAATCCAACCTAATCTCTATTGTTGCAACTCTCATCAACTCACAATCTCACCAAGAACATATGTATAAAACGATAAACATTAAAGTGTGTAACAATATTTACATCCATATTTATATGAGATGACAAATATTAACTTTATTTTCTTTTGTAAAAAGTTACACAAACACATGATCTTTTAAGAGCACATAGATCTATAAAGAACATAGATATGAAACCAACAAAGATTTAAAGAATGCTAACAAATCAAGAAGAGCAAGTAGCAAGAACACTAGATCTATACCCACAAACTATAGATCTATAAAAACCCCAAATAATCTTGAAACCCTAGTTTTATAATTCTTGAAATCAAAGATTTAATGCTTCACAACACCTTAGATATAACTAGGAATGAACTTTAAACACTTGGATTTAGCTAGAAATCAAAAGTTATGGGTGGTGTATGTGGGTGAGAGTGAGCCCTTTGAGCTAGGTTGCTCAAGAAAGGAAGAAAGAAAAATTTGGTGGCTTCAAATGTGTTTATAAGCCAAAGTTGAGATTTTGTGTTGTATTATAGTTGAAGAAGTTTAGGTTTTAAGGTGAAATTTAGGACCGATAGAAAGTGACCTGGTGGTTCGGTCAAATAGCAAGTCCACAAGGACCAAATGGTGTTCAAGTTTTCTAGCAAAGGTTTCAAGTAACGAAGTCATTGGTTCAATATACATGGTCTTTGTTGTAAATTTCTAGTCAAATGGTCAAGCTTGCATGTGATTGTGTAATAGATGGCATGCCCTGCAACATACATAGACAACCCAACTATGACCCATCTCAACAAGTATGCACACATGGTGAGGCTATCCAAAAAAAGATGCCAGAATCTAGTAATTTAGAGAACAAGTGTACATTTTTTGAGATAAGGACTAACAATTTTGTCTAGATAAATTATTTAAACAAAGATTTTATGATAGAATGAACACTATAATTACGATAACTATGAGTTTTACACAACGAAAATAAATTGATTTTCGGGGTCCATGGACAAAAACAGTTCGAAAACGCATTTAAAAGGATAAAACCCTAAAATTAATATCAAAATTGATTAAAAGTCAAGAAACACTCAGTAAAGCTAATATAACACATATAATGCCTAAAATACTTTTATAACCGAAACTTGAAACGCATCCATTGAACTTTTACTTTCTTCTCTTTCTCCGTTTTTTACGCAGTTTATGTTCCTCAGGTAAAACTGTCAATTTTAACGAAACAAATAAAATATAAATGTAGATGACCGTTAATGGTTCTGAAAAACTAACCGAATTTTACGGGTGTGACAGACTGACGTACAAAGCGGAGCGAACTATCCAAACTCACGATGAAATGGCTCCTGTGCTTTGTTGATCGACTTTGTGAAATGGTTGGGTTAGTACATTTACCAGCATAGTTGAATTTTCTTACAAAACAGTTATCACGCTAGAATCAAAGCTGCAACCATTCGAGTGCACTTTACGGTACAGAAGCGTCGTTCACCAGACTAATACTTGTTCTCGAGGTCGTACAATGTTCCAACTCCCAGTCCAGAAAAGTGTCCAGGAGACAACTGATAAGGTCATTTCAATGCAAGCCAAGAATGCAACAATCTTCTGACCTACAAAAGAGTTACGCTGACTTAAAGCGTAAGCCGATGGAGTTCTAAGTTGGGGATAGAGTTGTGCTCAAAGTTTTACCTTGGAAAGGGGTCGTACATTTTGGCAAGCGGAGGAAGTTAAACCCTAGATATATTGGACCTTTCAAGGTGCTGGAAAAGATTGGAACCATTGCTTACAAGCTTGAGCTTCCTCAAGAGTTGAGAAGAGTTCACAATACGTTTCATGTATCCTGTCGGTAACCCAAGAATCACTTCACTTCATATTAATGAACAAGAAAAGTAAGATTGGATGATGAGAAGAATTATAGAGAGAGAAACTAGAAAGAGAAAGTAAGGAGAGAATAAAATGGAGGTTGATTTAACTTGCGACAAACACAAATGAGACCACAACCCTCTCTCCATAACATGGAAAGGGTTTTATATACCCAAGGTGGCCTTGCCTTAAAGGCATAGTGGTCCGAGGGTTTGAAAAGGGGTTTGGCTTCGAGTTTACTTGGCTTTTCGCCTAACACGTGACCGATTTAGCTTACATAAAAGTGTAAATATTCCCCGTTTTACCCGTCTAAGCCTATTACAACATATATTAAATAATAACCGGACCTAATATAATTAAATTAACTAACTTCCATTTGACGACACAATATTTTGAGGCCTAAAAACATCTCTCCCCAAAGTGAGTTCATTATGACACTCCTTCGGAGATCAAAAATTGCTTTTGTCAGATAATACTCTTGTATGCTTTTGTCTCTGTCTACATTGTAGGCTTGTTCCTTCATGCTATGTGATCTTTGATCTTGAGCTTTTGTCATTGTCTTTTAACTTTGTCTTTTCGTCCGAGATCTTTAAATCTTTATTCCTCCGTCTTGATCGTCTTTGCCGCCTTGCGATCTTGTGTCATGACCATATGCTTCATCACTTTGCATCATCTTAGAAAAGCTTGCTAACAATCTTTCCTTTATAAACTTGAATATATTAGAAGTGAATATCTGTATATCAGAGTTTGATGGCTAAGTCTTTGTCTTTAATTCTTGAGCTTTCTTGATTCTTGATTCTTGAATCTTGATGCTTATAGTATGTCTTTGTAGTTTTGAGCGTGAGAATGTGGTAATGAATCCTACTTCAGCAGGAAAAGAGGCATCACCATCTCCATCTTTTATGTATATGAAATAAAAAGATTAGCAATAAAAAAGCTAGAGGGAACGGAATATTGCTTTTGTCTTCATTCGGATTTGGTTTGATTAACTCTTCGTTTCGTAGGACCTTTTACAATTATAAATGAATTATACCTGTGATCAGGTATAATTCAAAAGGATCTCCTTGAAAGGTTTCCAGCTTAAAAGCGATAGGAATCTTCTAACACATATTTATTAGATTTACCATGCGTGCTATTTTCTCATTACCAAGTGAACGTCCTCAAATCAGACAACACGGTAAGAGTGAAACAGATATTACTATCATTCTGATGTAAGCCGCAATATCATTTCTTAGAACAAGTTTTGATTCGCAATTGAATTGCAACCATCATTTTCTTTCTCAGTTGACACAAGTATGATTCATAAAGGAATCTCGCAAGTCCACCTACCAAGAGCTTGTTTGAATTGCCTGGCTCAAGCAGTATTACCAACTCATTGTGAGTACATAAGTATCACTCGGATGTTCTGGCATAATCACAAGGATATTCGCGTAGGACTCTTGTTACCGGAGCTTGTGAACTAGATTGGTGTTCAACAAGTGTTAGTAATGGAATGTGTCTTACTGAGGATTTATTTATAATCTCTGGCTCAAAAACTCGATTAGTGCGTTTGGTTTTAGTTAAATCGGATGGGCCCCTTTTTTGGTTGGAAAGCAGACTGTCACCTATTCAATATCAACTAACTCGGAGTGAGAAAGTCAATAGAAGTCGTGTGTATCTCCATGACAAATGAGATAAGTTTCTGTGTAGAAACCCGAATGACTGGGGGAGGGTTTGCATAGCAACTCTGTTTTCCATGATTTCGTCTTCATAACAGCAATCAACATGTGATTCTGACAGCAATGTATTGACCCGTTTCTGTCCTAATGTTGTGTGAGGGATAATTTCTTTAGACCCTTTATCCATACATTTCTTTTTAATTCTTCAACCCCTTCAATACTTACCAAGACGTCATTACTAACACCTTGTTGTGATTGTTCCAGTGTTAGCTCAATCTTAGTCGGCATTATCCCTTACTGCTCATTCATCTCCAATCATACCTAAGACCTTGCAATTCTAACTAAGATGATAATCCTTGGGTATATCCCATCCAATCTGGTTTGAGGGGGGGGGGGTGGGGGTGATCATATGACCAAATACCCAGAACTCTTACCACCATTATGAATTTCAAAACGTCACCGTGAAATAATATGTTGTAGGGTATGAGATGAAACCATAATAAAACCTTTTTCGAAGAGTAATCAAGCACTTTGATCGATAATATCACGTATTATTTTCAAGATCACATTTAAACACATTTCCTCCCCTTATTTAAAATACTAATTCCACTAGTTTTCGATACTTATTAGTGAATTAAAATTTGTCTTGAAATACCATGGGGCGAAACTTTTATATACTTTGCATGAAATTATATGGGAACATTAACATTGCTCCCCACGATTTTACATATTGTTTTTGACACCAAAAAACAATGATACCCAAGTTGTAAAATAAATATAAATTGAGGGTAGTACATTGTTGAGCACAGAATTTTAAAAGATTATGAATTGTCATTGCTGAATAATTTGAAAAATTTATGCACAAACACACTTAAACATCGTTAATAACAATCAATCTATTTAATAGTCATTATTATTCCTTAGATGTAATTAAGACCTTTTATAATGTATTGGATTACATAAGATGTCATTATGATGTATCCAACAATCATTAAAACATAAAATATAGAAAAACTCCCCTCAAACATTGACTCATATTTAAAAAATACACCGATCCAAAAGTAACAATAATTGTCTTGTAAAACAAAATGAGGGATTGAGTGTTATGAACCACAGCAATATTGTAAAGATTTTGAATTGTCATTGAGAGAATTCTTCTGAAAAAATTATGTCAACTATATTGAAAAACCAATCTGTTAGAAGACTCTCTTCTAACGCTAAGGTATAAAGCGCACTTATTCGAACACTCACCTTTGTCTGTTCGGTCGAGTTGCAAATCTGAGTAGTGATTACAAGTCATTAAGACAAATTAGAAAAGAAATGTTTATGAAAACATTTGAGAAACTCCTGTCGAACATCATTTACATACGCCCGTGTCGAGTGTTAAGATCAATATTTCTAGTACGTAAATGTTTATCGATTCCGAAGAGACATGACGAGAATAAATATTTTTGTAAGTTTTTCTGAATTTTAGTATTTTGTATTTTCTTTTTGAAATTTTATATTTTTGTATTTTGTTTTATAAAAAATAATTTACATGTTGACCTCAAAATTGTTATGTGAGGTGAAATAGAAATTCCAACGGTCATTGTCGTGATGTAGCTGTCTTTCTGCTAGAGGAGACAACTTTAGAACAGCTTGAACTTGACAGTTCATTGCTGAGTCATGAATTCCGAGTTCTGAACTTGTTTATGATCAGTAAAGTCATTTTGCTTATTCATCATATGAAACTTTCCATGAAGCCCTGGTTTCTCCATATAGTCAGTCTTTCAGCAACCTAACCTTGGAGTCCATCCTTTTTATGGATTTAGAAGAAGTACCTGCATGTAAGTTTAATTTTCCCTTCACTGACATCAAGAGTTTGTTGCATTCAAAGCTGGTTAGTGAATCATCAATTTTGAAACACATTTTTGGTGTTAACATGTCACCCTAATTGTGTCAAATGGGAATATCTTTCCAGTAAGGAACCCATGCTAAGACCAACTTCTTGAAAATTCACCCGTTGGGTTTCCACCTAAGACAATATCTATGTGTCAATATGTTTTTCTCATGCACAACGGAAGTCTTTTTTATTGAAGACCTATGTCTTTTTTGGATCTGTCTTTCTGGTTTCTTTGCAAAACTTGTTTGCTCTATGGGTATGTATCTTTTGGTTGTCTTATTGTATGGAACCTTAGCACATGAGTTGACTTCATTTAGGAATTTTGTTACACAAGAATCATGATTGGCATTAAAGACACATTTCTGACATGTTGAGCAAACAAAATGTTTGGAGTCAGAAAAACTTCTAGAATTCCTAGAGTGTTCTGCTATGGGCACAGTCTTTGTCGTGACGCAACTACTCTTAGATGCAGGCCAATTCCTAGACTTTTGGTTATTGATCCTAGGTTTTGGTTTGCTACCATTAGTTGTGCTTTGTGATCTAGCAGAAGGCATCACACTAGGTTCTGAATTCCTACTGTTTTCTTGTGTCTTTTTCTTAGCTTCCTCTAGGTAGTGTTTATGAACCATGTCATTTGAGTTATACCTAGATGAGCCAGGTGCAATCATGTGATGAGGTTTTGCAACAGCATATTCTCTTTCCTTAGGCAAATAATGTGTAGTGACTGGTTTTGACAAATCGTTATTGACATCAACTTGGGAGGCAAAAACTCGTAGCTATTGAAAATCTTAGGTCGTTCAGACAAAACGCAGTCCGGATTGATGTCTAACCAACTGATTGGTTTCTTACTTGGTTTGTAAAGTCTGTTTCCCTAAGATTGACATTGTGCAAACTTATTGATGTCACCACTATTTCCTGTAATTTTCCTTTAACTCATTTTTAAATGCTGCAAAATTGCAAGACCCACTTTCCTGAGTTGAGCTTTTAATTTATCATTATTAGCAATCAAAGAATTTTGTGTGTTCTAGCGTTCTTAGTTCTTAGCTCTCTTGTCTTATGATAAAATCAAACATTATCCTTGTAATGCCTTTTCACAATCACATTTTCCTAAGTAACTTACCATTTTATGTTCCAATTCGATGTTTATTGTTGTCAATTAACATCTATGTCAAGTTTAACCTGCTTTCATTTACTTTTTACTTTCAAAAATTGACATGTTGCCCTTCGTTAAAGCTTTGATTAGTGATATATAAATTCAAGATAAACACAATGGTGCTTCAATTCTGTAAAAATCTTTTTGAAATTTGGTAACGTTCTTTTTGAGATGAATAATTTATTCAGATTCAAAGATTGAATTTAGAGTTCATGTTGTCTGGTTTATACAGTTATGTATTAGGTAATAGACATGGTCCAGAACATTGTTCAGACCATTCAGGTCAACCTCTCCTTCATTATTGAATCATTTTGCATAGTAAGGCTTTTGTCCAGTATCAAAGAATATTGATTTCCATCAGTTTGTGTACCTCAAACATTGGCTTCTTCATCATATAATATAGGGTCCTGATATCTGCATCATCACATGTGCAACATCCCTGATCTGCTGCTTGTATCTTGCTCTTTTAATGTTGTCCCACTGCTTTTTGTATCAACCAAGCTAGCATCCAATGCTTTTCTCGAATCAACCTTATCCTCTGTTGTCTGCATTTGTCTTTCATTCAAACCCACATTAGAACTCTTGTTTATGACTTTTCGTCTTCATCAATCGACTTCTTAACAGATTCCATGTGTATAGGATCATGTGTTCATGTGAATTCTGGAATCTCATTTGAGTGTATTGTAGAAAGTATTGTGTGTCATTATAACATATTCATCATCCATATACATCTGTGACTTAATGAACATCTGAAACTGTGTCTCGCGTACTTTAAAAGGAGCCATGGGTCCAATCTCTTGAAATTCATCTTTGTCAAGTTGTTTTTCTAGTTGGTCCACATTCAGGAACATTGTGGGCCAGGGAAAGAATCTTCTAATATCTTGACCAAAGAGTGTCGCAAATGCACGTTTGAATCCAGACTCGACCTATTGGAGGAATGAAGAGAACAGGAAGCGATACAAGAAGCAAAAAGCAAAGAAAAGATGGAAAGGTACTACAACTCTAAAGTCCAAAGCATAAGTTTTAAACCAGGAGACCTAGTGTACCGCAACAACGAGGCAAGCCGTGCGGAAGATACAGGAAAATTTGGTCCCAAATGGGAAGGACCATATGAGGTGATAGAAGCACTTGGAAAAAGGGGCTTATAAGCTAAGAGGTCGTGACGGCAAGCAACTCCCATGAACATGGAACATCTGCAACCTCAAGAAATGTTATGTTTATAGAACGTAAGCGCCTCACTCACACGGACTCCGCTGAGAAAAGAATGGCAATTTGATTTACTCTATCTTTTATAATGTTTTTTAACGTTTAATGAAAAGTGAAGATTAGCTACCTTCACAAGTTTTATCTTATAAATTTTTTCTTTTTAGTTTGCAAAGTTATTTATGTATGTATGTATGTGAATAAGACGCGCACGCATTAAGGGCATAACCCAATGAATGTTATTCCGTATAACAAAAGGATGAGCAACCTAACAATTAACTCAAAGTACGTAAGAGGTATTGTAAACCCAGTACTGGGAGAATAACCCACAAGATATCCAGGCAAGACTATCCTATTAAACACATCTATTACGATATAAAAGATTACAATAATAACATTTGTACAACTGAAGTGTTAAAAATGTTAAAAAATTAATTAAGTACAAAACACCGCTACAAAAAGGCCACACATGGCTGCGGTATATAGACACTAACTAAGAAGCACAGTCACGGGCTCAACCAGCTAAGGGAAGCACCGTGACAAACCCAACCAAAATAAAAGAACATAATTACAAGATCAAGGAGTAGTGCCTAACTCCTCCTTTTTGAATTCAACCTCAACCATGCTGACAGCACTACCTTTACCCTTACCTTGATTTTCCTCTTCAACGTTTAGCTGCACATTTTCCTCATTACCTGCATCCCCTATGATATAATCATCTACACTGACGGACGAAACAGTACTCATAGAAGCAAACGTAGTAGACAAAGCAGTTGTAGTAGCAACAACAGTTGGCAGTACATCAAAAGTGCTAGTGGCACCTGTCAAATTTTAGACAGGCAAAGGCTCAACTAAAGGAACATAAACACCTGCAAGTGCGGACCGATGCTCCGCAATATTCTTCCTGATCCGCTCAACTCTGTCATAATAGACACTCAGAGCAAATGAAAGAGAAGTCGAACCAAGGACCGCTTGATCTTCTGACCGGTGAATGGGAACCATAGGTTGGTCCTCGTCAAGCTGTAGGTCATTCATCCCAGGAGCATCAACAAGTGGGCTCTCCAAGCAAAGTAGGTTCATAATAGTTTCAACACTTGCATCCTTATGAGATTTTAGTTCAACAAGTAAAGCAAAGTCCATTGAACGAAGCTCTTGTAAAAAGGCATTATAATCCTCTTTGTCGGATCCAAATAATCACCACTTCATAATGATGAACAAGAAAAGTAAGCTAGGAGATGAGAAGAATTGTAGAGAGAGAAACTAGAAAGAGAAACTAGGGAGAGAATAAAATAGAGGTTGATTAATTTGCATAAACACAAATAAGACCAACAACCCTCTCTCCACACATGGAAAGGGGTTTATATACCCTAGATGGGCCAGCCTTAAAAGGCTTAGTGGGCTGAGGGTTTGTCTTAGGTTGGGCTCAAGTTTACTTGGGCTTTCGCCCGATACACGTGACCGGTTAGCTTACATTTAAGAGCCCGTTTACCCGTCTAGCCTATTACAACGTATATTAATTAATGACCGAGACCTAATATAATTAATGAACGAACTTCCATTGTTCGACTTAATATTTTGAGGCTAACAATCTCCCCCGAAGTGAGTTCATTGTGACACTCCTTCGTGAGATCAATGAGATTGCTTTTGTCGTTAAGCTCTTATGATCTTTGTCTCTGTCAATGTTGTAGGCTTGTTCCTTCATGCTTTGTGATCTATGATCTTGAGCTTTTGTCATTGTCTTTTGACTTTGTCTTTTCGTCCGAGATCTTTAAATCTTTATCCTTCCGTCTTGATCGTCTTTGCCGCCTTGCGATCTTGTGTCTTGACCAACATGCTCATACTTTGCATCATCTTGAAAGCTTGCTAACAATCTCCCTTGATAGACTTGATATCTTTGAAGGAAGATCTTGTATATCAGAGTTTGTGCGGAAGTCTTTGTCTTTAATTCTTGAGCTTTCATGATTCTTGAATCTCGATGCTTATAGTATGTCTTTGTAGTTTGAGCATGAGCATGTGGTAATGAATCCGACTTCAGCTGGAATAAGGCATCACCATCTCCATCTTTATGTATCCTGAAATAAAACAGTTAGCAATAAAGCGTGTGGACGAATATGGCTTTGTCATTCGTCCAGATTTGGTTAGATTAACCTTTGGTTTTGTAGGACCGTTTTACAGTATAAATACTGTACCTGTGATCAGGTAGATTCAAAGAATCTCCTTGACAGGGTTTCCAGCTCAAAGCGTAGGATCTTCTAACACAGATGTATTAGATTTACCATGCTTGCTAGTTCTCATTACCGGAACGTCTCAAAGCAGACAACACGGTAAGAGTGAATCAGATAGTTACTATCTTTCTGATTAAGCCGTCAATTCATTTCCTGGAACAAGTTTGATTCACATTGAATCGCACCATCGTTTCTTTCCAGTTGACACAAGTTTGATTCATATAGAATCTCGCAAGTCACCTACCAAGAGCTTGTTTGATGCTGGCTCAAGCAGGATTTCCATCTTCATTGTGAGTACATAAGTATCACTCGGATGTTCTGGCACAATCACAAGGATAATGCGTAGGACTCTTGTTAACAGCTTGTGAACTTATTGGTGTTCAACAAGTGTTAGAAATGGAATGTGTCCTAATGAGATTTATTTATGGATCTCTTGGCTCTAGACTCGATTAGTGCGTTTTGGTTTTAGTAATCGGAGGCTGGAGCAGACTGCCACCTATTCAATATCAACTAACTCGGAGTGAGAAAGTCAATAGAAGTCGTGTGTATCTCCGTGACAAATGAGACAAGTTTCTGTTGAGAGAAACTCGAATGGCTGGGAAGGGTTGTGCATTGCATCACTGGGTCCATGATGTCGTCTTCAATGTCAGCAATCAACATTTTCACCCTTTATCCATACATTTCTTTTTCATTCTTCAACCCCTTCAATGCTTACCAAGACGTCATTACTAACACCTTGTTGTGATTGTTCCAGTGTTAGCTCAATCTTAGTCGGCATTCTTCCCTTATACATATTCATCTCCAATCATACCTAAGGACTGCTATTTCTAACTATGGAGTGTCCTTGGGTAGATCCCTCCGGTTCTGGTTGGATCATAGGACAAATACCTAACCTTACCACCTTATGACTTCAGAATCGTCGTGAAATAAGATGTTGTAGGGTATGAGATCGTAACCATAAAACCTTTTTCGAAGAGTATCAAGCACTTTGAGTCGATAAGATCACTTATTATTTTCAAGATCACATTTTAAATACATTTCTCCCCTTATTTTAAATACTAATTCACTTAGTTTTTGAAATACTTTGTGATTAAAATTTGTCTTGAAATACCATGGGGAAAACTTTTATTTAGCATGAATTACATGAAACATAAACTTGCTCCCCCTTAATTTTACATATGTTTGACACCAAAAACAATGATACCAAGTTGTAAAATGAATATAAAATTGAGGGTTAGCATTGTTGAGCACACAATTTTGAAAGATTATGAATTGTCATTGAAGAATTCTTGAAAAATTATGCTCAACCACCTAATCATCTTATAACAATCAATCTATTTAATAGTCATTATTATTCCGTAGATGTTATTAAGACATTTTATAATGTGTTGAATACATAAGAATTGTCATGTTATGATGTATCCAACAATCATTAAAACATTGTTTTTTAGAAAAACTCCCCCTCAAACTTTGACTCATTTAAAAAATGACACCAAATGTAGAATAATTGTCTTGAAAAACAATATGAGGGATGGAGTGTTGAACACATAATTTTGAAAGATTTTGAATCGTCATTGAGAAATTCTTGAAAAATTGTGTTCAACTTTTTGAAAAACCAAATGTTAGAAGACTTCTCTTCTAATGCTAAGGATAAGCGCACTTATGCGTACACTCTCCTGTGTCGTTCGGGTCCGAGTTGCAATCTGAGAGTGATTACAAGTCATTAAGAAAAATTAGAAATGACATGTTTTGAAAATATTTGGAACTCCTGTTCGAATTTCATTTACATGCCTGTGTCGATATTAATCAACATTTCTAGGTACGTAAATGTTATCGATTCCAAGAGACATGTCGAGAAGAATATTTTTTGAAACATTTTCTGATTTTTTGATTTTGTATTTTCTTTTTGAAATTTTATATTTTTGTATTTTTCTTTTTTCAAAAATATGTACATGTTGACCTCAGCATTGTTATGTGATGGTGAAATAGTAATTCCAACTCTTGTCGTGATGTAGCTGTCTTGTCTGCTGGAGGATTACAACTTTTTGAACCAGCTTTGAACTTGACAGTTCATTGCTGTGGTCGTGAATTCGAGTTCTCGAACTGTTTATGTATCAGACGTCATTGCTTACTTCATTTGATGAAATTCCTTGAAGCCCTGGTTTCTCAGTTATCATTCTTTTCGCAACCAAACTCGGAGTCCTTCCTTTGTAGGACTTAAAGGATGTATCTGCATGTATCGTTAAGGGTACCTGCACTGACATTAAGAGTTTGTTTACATTCATATTGGTTAGTGATATCGTCATTTGAACCATTTTGGTTTCATGTTTACCTTAGGTTGTTGCATATTGTGAATATCTTTCTAGTAGGAACCCACCTAAGACCAACTGTCTTGAAAATTTTACCCGTTGGTTTCCACCTAAGACAAGATCTATGAGTCATTATTTCCTCATGCACAACGGAAGTTTTTTTGATTGAAGGCCTATGTCTTTTTGGGATCTGTCTTTCTGGTTTCATTGCAAAACTTGTTTGCTCTGCGGGTATGTATCTTTTTGTTGTCTTATTGGATGGAACCTTAGCATGAGTTGATTTTATTCAGGAATTTTGTTACACATGAATCATGATTTGCATTAAAGACACATTTCTGACATGTTGAGCAAACAAAATGTTTGGAGTCAGAAAAACTTCTAGAATTCCTAGAGTGTTCTGCTATGGGCGTAGTCTTTGTCATGACGTAACTACTCTTAGATGCAGGCCAATTCCTAGACTTTTGGTTATTGATCCTAGGTTTTGGTTTGCTACCATTTGCCGTGCTTTGTGATCTAGCAAAATGGATCACACTAGGTTATGAATTCCTTACTGCTTTCTTGTGTCTTTTTCTTCGCTTCCTCTAGTAGTGATTATGATAACCATGTCATTTTAAGCTATACCTAGATGAGCCAGGTGCAATCATTGTGTATGAGGTGCTTTTGCAACCCCCGATTCTCTTTCCTTTGGCAAATAATGTGTCGTGACTGGTTTTGACAAATCATTATTGACATCAACTTAGGAGGAAAACCGTTGCTTTGAAATTCTGGGTCGTTCAGACTTAAACGCAGTCGGTTGTGTAACAACTGATTTGTTTCTACGTGGTTGTAAAGCCGGTTTCCCTAAGATTGACGATTTTGCAAACTTAGTATTCACACTATTTCTTGTTAATTTCCTTAACTCATTTTTTAATGCTGCATTTGCAAACTTTTTTCCTTGAAGTTGTGCTTTGGAATTTAGTCATTATTTGTAATCTAAAGAAGTTTGTGTGGTTATGTTGTTAGCCTCTCGAATTGTTTCTTGATAGAATAAAATAGTTCTTTGTAATGCCTTTTCAAAGTCTTATTTTCTTAATGTAACCTTAGCACTTTTTGTTCTAATTCGTTGTTTTTGTTTCAATTACATATATGTCATGTTAACCTTGGCTTCATTACTTTCTTACTTTCAAAAAATTGACCATGTTGCCTTCTTTTAGAGCATTGATTTTGATATTTAAGTTTCAAGATCTAACACAATTGTGCTTCCCATTCTTAAAAAATTCTTTTGCAACTTGGGCAATGGTCTTTTTTGAGACGCATAACTTTCAGATTCAAGAGATTGATTTGAGAGTTTAGTTGTCTGATTATCAGTTTATTTCGCAGGCAAAGTGGACAATGTGTATTGGACATTGTTCAAGCAATTCTGGTCAACCTCTCCTTCATTATTGAATTCAGGTTGCTCAGTATGCTGTTGTCCAGTAGCAAAGATATTGATTTCAGCAGTTGTGTGTACCTCAGCCATTGGCTCTTCATCATATATGGGTCTGATATCTGCATCATCAGCATGTGCATCATTCCCTGATCTGCTGCTTGTATCTTGCTCTTTTAATGTTGTCCCACTGCTTTCTGTATCAACCAAGCTAGCATCCAATGCTTTACTCGAATCAACCTTATCCT
This sequence comes from Tanacetum coccineum, assembly GCA_026074375.1. NCBI lineage: Eukaryota > Viridiplantae > Streptophyta > Magnoliopsida > Asterales > Asteraceae > Tanacetum > Tanacetum coccineum. The sequence continues at coordinate 10,775 of BQNB010044713.1, read as the reverse complement.
CTGTTGTCTGCATTTGTCTTTCATTCACCCAGATGTCATACTCTCTTTTATGCAGTGCTCTTTCATCAATCGACTTCTTCACAGATTCCATGTGTTGGATCAGTGTGTCACGGAATTCTAGAATCTCGAGTTGAGTGTATTGTAGAAAGTAGTTGCGTGTCATTACAACATATTCATCATCCATATACATCCGTGACTTGATGAACATCTGAAACTGTGTCTTGAGTACTTTAAAAGCAGCCATGGATCCAATCTCTTGAAATTCTTCTTTGTCAAGTTGTTTTTCTAGTTGGTCCACGTTCAGGAACATTGTGCCTGTGAAAGTCTCTATATCTTGACCAAAGAGTGTCGCAAATGCACGTTTGAATCCAGACTCGGTTCGAGTTCCTTTTAAGTCGTTGTTTGAAAGAAGCTTGAGGTGTGAATGAAGTTGTTGAAAAGATACCATGCAACTCTTTTTTGCTTTGTCTTGAATTTGTTGCATTTGTTGTTCTTCCGAATTAGAACACGAAGATAAAGTATCTTTCATTTCCATTTTACTAAAAATTATGAAGTGAAAATGATTTGTAGGATCTTAAGTAGATGTGTTGTGATTGAAGTTATGGTAAAATGAAAAAAATAAACATTTACGGGATTTTACAAGTCTATGATTAAAATCGAAAAAAGAATTGTGTTTTTCGCGGGATTTTACAAAATCAATCGAAAACCGTGAATGTTAATTGATTTGGATTAAGGTTTGTTTGTTGTGAATTGAATGTCTTGAAAGTTCAAAAATTCTAAACTGACTTATATCACTTGAAAGTGTGCATATTTCGCTTGGATTTAGAAATTACGTATTTCGCTCAGGAGAGAATTACACATTTTGCTTGTAAGAAAATGCATATTTCGCTTAATTAGATAACTACACATTTCGCTTGATCAATACATATTTCGCTTGAAAAATGAAATGCATGTTTCGCTTGGTCTATTTCATATTTCGCTTGATTTCAACACTGCATGTTTCGCTTTGAATTTAACATATTCCTCTTGAACTTAGTCTTGCATGTTTCGCTTGATAAACATATTCCTCTTGAACTCAAAGCTGCATATTTCGCTTGAAATAAAAATGCATATTCCGCTTGAAGTCAAAATTTTGGCAGAGTGTCTTTTTAGTTAATGTAATATTTCGCTTGGACTTGAACCTGCATATTTCGCTTACAACTTAAACATACATATTTCGCTTGAACTTTTCCTGCATATTTCGCTTAGCCTACATATTCCGCTCGGTGTCACTTTCGAGTGAGGACCACTTAAACTAACAAACAAGATGTCTTTATCTTGTGAAGCAAAATTTGTGGATCTATGTCCCCTCAATTTTGACCGGTTATGAGCACAAGAAAAGACAAAAAATAAGTAAACCACAAATAAGCTCGAAATAAGTTTGGAATAAGCTTAAAATAAGCCGAAATAAGCTCGAAAATAAGCAAAAAGGAAAAACGAAGCAACTTGTTTGATGAGTACTAACCAAGAGTTCACGAATACTAATGAGATAATAAGCTCAATAAATCAAGAAACCACAAACCCTAATAAGCCGTGGGTTCTTTTTCTTGCAATAAGCCATGATAATGAGCTTATTTAACCACGATTGAAACACAATTAGGTGTTGAATGATTAAAGCAAGGAAAGTAAGAGCCAAACAAACCAATAAGCCCAAAAAAAGTTATGATCACTTCACTTCACTTTACTTCACTTCATATTATGATCAAGAAAAGTAGGAAGAAACTAGGAAGAATGTAGAGAGAATAACAAGAGAGAGAAAGTAGAGAAAAATAGGAGGATTACTTGCAAATGTGTAAGTTACAAATGACCAACCCCCCTCTCCATCCATGGAGAGTGGTATTTATACCTAGACTAAAAGGCTTACTTGCCTTTAGTATTTCTATAGGCCGGGCTCGGGTTTACTTGGGCTTTTGCCCAATACACGTGACCGGTTAGCTTACATTTAAGAGCCCGTTTACCCGTCTAGCCTATTACAACGTATATTAATTAATGACCGAGATGTAATATAATTAATGAACGAACTTCCATTGTTTGACTCAATATTTTGAGGCTAACAGTTTATGCTTACACTAGAAAATAAGCATCAAAATGAAAAATAAGTTAAAAAAGAGGAGTTTCTGACCTCCAATGAGCTTATGCTCAAAATTTCAAATCCTAAAAACTATTTTAACTAACTGAAATTTAAAAATGAAAAAGCAGTTTGTAGACAAAAAGACACTTAACAAAAACCTTGATAGATTTTAACAACACAAAAGTAAACTTAAAATACTTTTAACTACTGCATTTGGACACTAAGAACAACACAAATTCAACTCTTAAAAACTGTTTTAAAAGTCGAATTAAATAAGCAATGTAAAATTGCTTTTGAACCACATATGTAAACAACTTTTTGAAAAGTTTAGAAACAAGCCTTACGACATAAAACTTTGAAAAACAACTTAAAACAATTAAGAAGAGCTTGTACAGTTGCCTTGGGTGACCCAACAGGTTTAAAAACCATTTTGACCCACTTTAACCACTTAACCCAAACACCCCTTTAACTTTTTAAAAACCAATTTTAAGCTGATTTAGACTGATTTAAGCAAAAGGGTTTGAAAACAGATGGTAACAAAGTAATGTTAAGCAAGAATAAGCAATAAGAACAAAGCAATAGGCACTAAAATAAGCAAATAAGCAATAAGCAGTTAAAAGCAATTAAAGGCAGTTTAAAATAAAAACTAAAACAAAGAACATGTAAGCATTAAACAGAGACAAGTAAGCATAAACTAACATAACTAAGCATAAATAAGCAAGAAATAAGCACATGAACAGTAATAAGCAAAAATTGAAAAATGATAAAATGGAAACTCACAAAGGTCCACAGCTTTTGGCAAGGGAATAAGCTCTCAAATCAGCTTACACCAACCTATATGCTTCCCAAGAAGCTCTAACCCAAGGCCATCCATGATTTACCTTGCTCCATTGCTTTTTTTGACAGATTTTTTTTGTGATTTTTAGTTTTTTAGACAGAAATGAAAACAAGTGTTTATATAAGCTTTCAATGGTTCAAAAGCTTATACAAGAGCTTAAAAAAACAGTATTTAAAAGACAATTAAACTTAAATGACAATATTTAAAGGAAAGCTAAAAATTTCATTAACTTGAAAAAAGGATTACAATGCAATAATTTAAATGACAGAAAAATTAAATGACAAGTAATTAAAGGACAGTATTAAAATTGGACAAACTTTGTTAATACAAGACTGGACTTAACAAAATTCGACAAAAAACTATAAGCTACAAGGGACCTATATTTATACTAAAAACCTTGGTCTTCAAGTCTTCTTGTTGTGCTTGTTTACTGAGAGAGTTTAGCTGCTGTGTTTGTTGTGTGAGTAGAATCTAAAGCAAATCTCAGCCATCAATATTTCTTTGTGCCCAAGTCATATGATCATAACCCTTCATTTCCTTGTCTTTTTCATGGACCAATGGCATTTTCTTGGATTGCTAAGGTGGATATGGAGTGTAGTGAGGTTAAGGAAAGGGATGGTTTTGTTTGGTGGTGCAAGTATCGAGGTAGAATTGGATCCGGGAAAGCAACATTGTCTTGGCAGGGATATTTGAATTTTTTATATGGTTGCAGGTATAGGTTAGAGAGTTTTGGCAAGAATGGCCCCTTAGGTTGATAAGTGGTATTACACAGAAGGTCCTTTGTGGTGATGTAAGTTTGGGGATTGCCATAAATGGTCCCTGAAGTTGTTTACTTCTATTGCATGGTTATTCCTTTTGGACTAACTATGAAAAGGGTTAAGTGATGTTGTGGGCTAATGGTTGTTATCTTGTTTGGACTTATATATTGGTAATGGGCCGGTTTTAAATGAAAAGGGTATTGGGCCATTTTGGTCTTCATAATGCACTAATGGGTTGACCCGACCCATTAGATGGGTGCGGGTGGGCCCATTAAGCGTTTCTTCAGTTTCGACGTTGGTTTTGACTTTGATTTTTCGGGGTTGGCTTTGACTGTTGACTTTGACTTTTTTACGATCTTCCATTCCGTGCTTGGTTTTGTCTGTTTTGGCTTGATTTTTCGTCCTTTTGTCGGATATCCGTTTCCTGCACAATATAAATGAAAACATACAAATACAATGTATTTTTGGTACGTTTTTGGTCATTTAAGTCCGTTTTTAAAGGTCAAAGGTATGTGTATTTAAGCACATACCAAAATCCCCCATACTAAACTATTGTCGTGTCCTCACGCAATGCTACAAGTAAACACTTAAGAAAACTAAGAATCTCAATCCCCCTCGACTAATTACCTCGAAAAGTAGCTAAGTGTTCATCGAGGGGAATTAAAGAATCAATAGTTTAGAAAAGCCCATTTTTACCATTTTTCAAATAACTACACTTATTCCCACACATATTTTTGTATTTTTCCTTTTTCTCATTTTTTTGTACTTTTCATATTAAGCAACTAACTAGATCGTTTGACTTTCGTTATTTTTATAACTTTAGGGTCATAGAACAAGACGCATTTCAATCCTAAAATGCCCCAAAAAGGATAAATTCATCGTTCCCGACTTTTCACTTATTCCAAACCAAGCTTAAAACGAAATCACCGTTAAATATAAGTTAAGATGCTAACACTACTCATATTTGTAACTTGTGAACTTTTCACTCCCGACAATTATTATATATTAGGTGAATGTGCTTATTTCGAATTTCAACCATGGATCAACGTTTTGCAAAATTTCTATGCTTCACGTTCCACCCGAGAATAATGAGTTTGAAGGCGAGATCATCCCATGTAGCGACTTTCGTCTCGGCACATCCCAACCTTACGGCTAAGTGACCAGGCTTTTGACACCCCACAGAGACTAGTATCGGGACTCACGGACCTTCGGTTTCAAAAACTCTTAGGTTTCCCGTATATACATAGCTTATTTAGAAAAACTTAAAATGAAATAGTCTTAGTTCAAAAGCATATTTAAATTTAAGAAAAAGAGATTTTCCCTATATTTATTAATTCACGTTTACTACACTTAATATAATTACACATCCATTAAACTAATGAAATCCTCGACCTTTTAGAAGGCTGCAACATCGGTTGTGAGCCGGCAAGATGCAGCAAACTTTTATCAGTCTCGGATAATTACTATGTGCCTTATTTAGAAGACTGCAACATCGGTTGTAAGCCGGCAAGATGAAGTAATCTTTATTAGCCTACAGTTTATAATTATTACTCATTTTTTTTCATTTTTTTTATATATTTATATTACCAAGATATAGAGAAAATTTCTTTTTAGAAAATTTAAGTATAAATTTGAACTAAAATTATTGATATCATCCATACATCAAAATTTGTTGATTTAAGTTTAATTTTCAAAAATAGCACGTATTATTAATCCGGTTAGAAGCTTATGGGAGAAAAAGCCACAAACTACACTATTGAGCTCTAAGATTCCAAATAATCTTGTTAGCATCCACTATACTTAACTCTAACATTTTTCGTTCTTCGCAAATTTTCGCGAATGCTTAGTCTAAAAGTTAAGGAACAAGCTAGAGCTCAACACGCTCGATCGAGTCAAAATTTATTCTTATTCTGCCCAGCAGGAAAGTCAAAATTGTGACAAAACACTTATTTTATTTTTGAAATTTTTTTAGATTTTTTCATTTTTTTGGTATTTTTGGTGGTAAAAACGGGATTACGCGAAAACAACGGCTGCAGGCATAATCAAATCGATAGATCCCCCCCATACTAGAACTAAACATTGTCCTTAATGTTTTAAGAAGGGTTTCTACGTAAATCCTAATCCGTTTATTAAGTGTGCTTAAAGATAAACGTTAGTCGATAAGATTTGGATATTGGATTCCCAAAATGAATCTGAGGATTTGAAGCTCTAGTGAACGAAGGACAAAAACCGCGAGCACGAGAGCCTTCAAAAATCCAGGTAATCCTGGACATACAATCACAAAACACAAAACACGGAAAATGGAAGAGGCGAGCCTCTCACACAACACACTTATTCATTACTACTATTATCATTATACTAGGATAAGCATGGGTTGCCACCCATGAAGCGCTTGTTTTAGGTCACTTAGCTTGACCCGATCCCCTCATACTTGAGATGGTCAAGGGGGATAGAAATGGAGACACGGAACATCCAAAATACGGATGTCCTCTCCATAAGAGCAAGGAAAAATCTCCATCGGGCTTTCAAAAATTTTAATGACTTTGAAAGCTTTAGGGCCCCGATGAGATAATTCCGAGAGAAGAGAAGTATGAACTCCTTTAGAAGTGAGAATCCTGGGGTTGAAAACTTTTTCCTCATTTTTGGATGAAAACGAAAGTAGAGTTTCGGACCCAGGAACTTCTTTATGGAAAGGAAGCTTAAAGAGAGATTAAAATCCACAAGAATAAAAAGAAGCATTAGTGGTCTTCTTACATTTCTTTTCCATTTTTTTCACAGTTGGGTGACTTCATAAAGGTTTTCATGATGAGTATACCGGATTAAATAACGTGTCCTTGTTGTTGGATTGAAGAAAATCATCAACCTCGAAAAATCCTCATAGAAAATCCGTGTCACACCTCGTAAAAGAAGTAAATCACTTGAATCCAGGTGATCAAGTCAAGTTTCATCAATCATGATTTTAGAATCTTTGAATATACTCTTCTTGGAGTCAAAAGGATCATCATAAGTATTATCATTAACAGTCTAAAGATCAAGGAGTTCATCATCATAATCATCCCATAATGGCGGGGATGAGTAATCAAGAGCATGTTCATCAGTGAACATCTCAGAAAGGGTATCAACAAGATTGTCATCGGGATAATTTTTATCAACTGAATCTTCGTGAATAGAATCCATTTCCTCGATAGGATCATGGTTAAGCAAATACTCTATTTCTCGAAGATCGGATTCGGCATCAAAGGGAAGGTAATCAATTCCTGGTGGAAATGCAAAATGAGCGAGTTCATCAGCGAACTCCTCAAGAAAATAGTTGCTAGTCTTAGAAATCGAGAGAATAGGTGAAGAAGAAGTTGGTACACCACTTAAAGGATTATCAGATAAGAGGGAGATCATTGGTTTTAATCAAGATTTAGCGAAAGTTCTTATATGTCTCCCTCCCGGATAAAATATATCATTAACTTTCCAAGTGGAAGTTAAGTCGGTATGAGAAGTGAGATAAGAAGTGGGATTGCCACTTGGATGATTGGTAATCTTTTCATTTGCAAACAAGCCTTCAAGATATTCTTTGTGAGAAATATTATAGATATCAATCATGTTGATTGATTCTTTTTTAGGTGTATTAGAATATCTTGAAGAGTGTATTTCTCATATTTATAGATCAATCATTACATCACTAATGCGGTCACGAAGAATCATCTCTTCTCCGTGAACGTCAATCAAAGCACGAGCGGTCCGTAAGAAAGGTCTTCCCAAGATGAGGGGGACTCGAGGATCACTTTCGTAATAAACGATGATGAAATCGGCTGGGAATGTGAATCTTCTGACCGGAACAAAGACATCTCTTGCAATTCCAACCGGAGTGCAAATATCCCGGTTAGCAAGTTCAAGGGTCATTTGGGTGGAAATAAGCTCGGGTAAACCTAACTTTTTCCAAACCGAGAGTGGCATCAAGTTGATGCTAGCACCTGTCATTTTCATTAGTTATAAATAATTTAGAATCGGCTTAGGGCCTTGCCACTTGCGCTCACTAAAACCACACGAAATGAGAAATTTCCCAGGGTCACCTAGTTTTTCGGGTAACTTCTTTATGATAACCGCTGAGCAATTTTCATTCAGGGGTGTATTTGCCAATTCTATAAGTTTCTCTTTGTTGGAAAGGAGACTTTTAAGCATCTTTTGGTATTTCGGGATTAGAACCAAAGCATCGGCAAGAGATATATTGATGTGAAGTTGCTTAAACATTTGTCAAAATTTGTGAATTTGGACTTCATCTTTCTCTTGCCGTTTTTCTTGGTTCATTCTTGAAGGATAAGGGATATGAGAATGACGAGGATCCCTTTGGTGCACCACAAAATTTCTTTGTGAAGGAGGTTTAGCTTTTTGGACAAGAGGAGGTGGGACCTTAATGGTAAACTCACCATGATTCGGGTCCATTAAAGTCTCCTCTACACGTTCATCCTCCTCTGGATTAATGAATGGATGAGGCATAGGAACGGAAGGACCATCAAGAACAAGACTACTTAGGGTGGTAATGGCTTTCAATTCACCTTTAGGGTTAGCAACGATGTTGCTAGGGAGAGATCCCATACCCGAGGTAGAAGCGGTGTTCATCTAAAAGAAGTTTGCCATCATGTTCTTAAGCTCGTTTGTTTTGTTAGACATTGAAGTTTGAATCGAATTTTGCATTTCATTCCTTAACTCATTTTTCACATTGTTAATTTGGTTTTTAATGGCTTTCATATTATCCTCATTTGTTTTCTTAAATTTTTCCAACTCACTTAAAGGAACACTTTGGTTTTGTTGAATGGAGCTGATAAGTTGGAGGATTTGATTGAAATTGTTTCGCGTTTTATATCTTGAGGTTGGCTAAACCGGTTTTGATTATTTTACATGTTTTGTTGAGCAAAACCCGGTGGTCCAGTTTGTTTAGCCACACCTGGAGGACGATAACCAGAATTACCCTGATTGTAGTTAACCGCGGCTGCTAAAATGTATCCTTGAATATTATCTCGAAAAGTGTTGCCATCGGCGGCGAGACACAGATAATAAGGATGAGCACCACCGCAAGTCACACAAACTTCCTCAACGGCTTTTATGGAAGCTGGAGGTGGGGTGGCTTGAAATTTCTTGAGAATAGCGGTCATGGAGGTAGTCACAACACTTGTTTGCTGATTTACTGCATGAGTAAGTTTGGCTATCTCGGAGGGAGAAGAAGAATTAACATCACTTGATTTCACTTGAGAAACAATCGATTTGTTTCGTGAATTGCGGACCTTTGATTTATTTTCGATAATCGTCAACACATCTCGAGTACTTCTTTCCAAAAGATTACCACCGGCGGCAGAATTCAAAGAATCTTGGTCGGTCGGGTTTAAGGCATTGTAGAAGGTATCAAGTTAGTGCAATTCGGTAAAACCATGATGAGGACAAGCACGAAGGAGATCTTTGTACCGATCCCATGCCTCATGAAACTACTCATCAAACTTTTGTTGAAAGTTGAAAATCTCATTTCGGAGATTTGTCGTTCTTGAGGGAGGAAAGAATTCATTGATGAATTTGGAAACAAGATCTTACCAAGTGAGAATAGAACGAGGGGGTTCTTTTTCAAGCCAACGACGGGCTGCCCCCGCAAGAGAGAATGGAAAAAGCATGAGCTTAATCGCTGAGTTTGGTACATCCTTGTATTTAATTGTGGAAGTTATTTTGTTGAACCAACGGATGTGGTCATGAGGATTGTCTTTCTCAAGTCCGAAGAATTGGTCCGAAGTCATCATATTAATGAGACTATGCTTGAGCTCGAAATGCTCAGCAAGAATTGGTGGAACCACGATTGCCTTCGCATAACCCTCGGTGGGTGCACGGAGCAATTTCGCTATAGTACGTTGATCGGCCATCAAAACTACGGGAGATTCTTCAAGAGAAAACGGTTGCTTTGAACGTCTACGGTTACGACGTTTCGGGTTTGTGGTGGTTGGATTAGAAGAAGAATTACCAACGAGATAAGAAGAAGAACGAGTGCGCATGCACTAAAAATCAAAATATTTTTTTGGTAACCGAAAGTTAAAAGTCCACGGTAGCTCTTTAAACTACGTACAAGAGAGCGGAAGGAATTAGCACGCCGAAGCGATTTAAAAGCGTTCTTCCTTTTTAGGCGATGTTCCTTGGATCAAGCCCGCCTTATACCCTCATTATAGTTTGTAATTCAAAGGTGAGCCGATTATAACGATTAACAACACGATTTGTTTTGTTGGTTTTTTAATTTTTTTGGTACTTTCAATACTTTAGGAAAAGTATTGTTGATATTTTTTTAATTTTTTAATAATAAGAAAATATATTCACAAACGGAAAATAATAACTTCACGAGGAAGGGTCTTCAAAAACTAATCTTCAAACGTAGATACGAAAATCGCATACACCTCCCCGGCAACGACGCCAAAATGATTCACCCTTTTTGTATATATAAATATAAATAAATATAAATACGTAAGGATAAATATCAATGATAATAAGAATTCCGAAAGATTTCAAGAAATTCCTTTTGACCAAAGTAAAATCAAAAATCTCCCGGGTCGTTTCCCAACGAGGTGTGAATTGAAAATCGAGAACGTTTGTGATCGCGTTTTTGAATGGTTAAAGATTTTTAGGTTGAGATTTCTAATTCTACGATTAAAATGCAAAAACGAATAAGGAAAACCTAAAAACGAAAGCGAATAAGGCTAAAACACGAAAAACGAGAACGGGATTCTAATCCCGTTCTTTAAAAATCGAAATCCTAAAAATTTAACCCTACGAGTACAAATTTAATTTTCATAGATGCTAATTGATAAAAGAAAATTTTTAAAAAAAGAATTATATTTTTTTTGATTTTTTAATTTTTTTTTATGAATTAAAAATAGTTTTAAAAAGAAAAATTGATAAAAAATACTAAATAAATTGGGAAAAATCTAAAAAAAAATGCAAAAAGTAGTTTAAGCTATGCTGGATGCAAGAAAAATAAGAGCTTTGAAAAATGGCTTAAAAATAAGCCAGAAATAAGCTACAAATGGCTGGTAGCTTAATTGGCTAAAAT
>BQNB010044712.1:13563-44722 GCA_026074375.1 Tanacetum coccineum | reverse complement strand
AGATTGTGTATTTGTGTTATGAGATTGTAAATAATTAATATGTCATATTATTATATGCAATTTTTAAAAAGTATTAATTTTAACTATAAACAATTAGATACATTATATTAGTTATATTGTATTATTGTAACATCTAATATAATGTCATAATTTATTGTGTAATTAATGTATTTTTAAATTTTATTTTAAAATTACGAAGAACAGAAAGTGTGTTAACTAAATCTTTTTAACTTTTAAAAACTAAAGATTATTTCAGTTTCTAAATAATGATGAACTGGATGTCCGAAATAGACACAATTCAAAATATTAAGTGCACTACATTTTCTAGTTGAATTTGTTAAATGATGAAAACCCGTAGGAGATATGTTTTATTCATACGATATTTATAGAGTACATAGCATAATGAAACCCTAATGGACCCTGAGCCCACAAACTGGGCCGGGCCTATTTATCCTCTAATACTCCCCCGCAGTCCGAGCGGCGAAATCACGAAAGCTCGGACTGAAGAAGAAAATTAAGAAAGCAAAATAAAACAATAAACCAAAATAAAACGGGATAACTCCCAAAGTATCCCCCATAATACGATGTCCAAATACAAAGCTTCAAATAGGCGTTTGCATACTTTAAAGTAAAGTTAAAAATATTCTTTACTTCTATTCTAATTATCTATTTAGTTTATCTTGGTAACCATATTTTAGACTGACTAAAATTCCTGCAATATCCGTAAATTTATTGAACTATCAACCATAGATCACATCTAATCGACACAGAACTTGAAATAACACAGGATACAAGACTCCCATAATCTTTTTCAGAAAGTTGGTGTTTACCCAACATGCACTCTCAAATTATTTGCCACCGGCTTATTTTCATCACTAATCCAGCATAGATATGACGATTTTAGATCACATTTTGATGATGAGAATTAAGTTGAAGGAAGATAGGTTTGTTACACATATCCGTAAGTGACGACTTTTAGTTCGTCATTAATTTAGTGTCAAATTGCAATTCGTCATTATAAAGTTTTGACGGAGCTATTGTGACAGACCAAGTGACAGACGTCGATTTTTCCGTCATAAACTGTTTTAGTGACGAATTTTCCTCTAATATAGTGACGAGTTTATCATCGTACAATAAAGCCCTTTTTTCTTGTAAGTGCCGTTATATTTGGTTTTTTTTTTTTTTTTATGTGTAGTTTTTTTATTTTTTCTGTTTATTTTTGTTTTTTTTTTTTTTTACATTTTATTTTTTCTTTTTTTTTTTTTTTTTTTTTTTTTTATTTTTTTATTTTTTTATTTTAATATTTTTTTATATTTTTTTTTCTTATTTTTTATTTATATTTTTTTATGACTTTTTTTTTATTATTATTTATTGGTTTTTTTTTTTTTTCGACGTCTGTTAGTGGGGTTGTATGGAGTAGTACATTGCACTTTTAGCGTGTGTGAGCTTCTCTAATAATATATAGAAGAAGTAAGAGATATTTTGTATTTAACTTGATTGATTGATGGATTAAAAGAAGTACAACGATATTTTATAATAGCTTAAATGGGATTCGTGGGCCTAGTTATGGGTATTAAAGACTTTTCTAAACACAATAGTCCAGAACGCAATTGAATACGAAGACTTCATTCAAACAATGACTGTTATTTTTGACTATTGACTTGACTACAAGATAAACATTGACTTTTTGAACATTTCCTAAAACGACTCACACATACTGAGACAATAGATAAATAGTGATGGTTATACCAACTCCATCACGAACCGCCTTTCGCTGCCAAAAAGCGACCAATAACCTTTTTCCAATTTTGGCCATTCGCTACCTGTGGACATAACACTTCACTCTTTCCTTCTTCCACCATTCGCTGCCCAAGGCGGTAACATTCCTCCTCACTCCTTCAAAAATCAACCGTGGCCCTCAAGTGAATAAACGAAAAATATGTCGAAAATGACAGTGTCCCACTACTAAAAACATATATTATAAACTGATTTCACGTAGAAACGGAATTAAATAAAAGAAAGCCCAACCAAACAAAAAAATTGGTTATTTCTTTTTATGGTCATATAACGCCTAATCAAAGGTTGACAATTATTTTCTTAGCAATCATACATACATATAAAAATGAGAGACATGCATCGAATCGAAAATAAACGACCATAATAAAATTATCAAATGTTCGTCATTGTCTAGCACTGGACCATATGTGCAGGTCAAACACGATTTCCACGTATACAACCTAACAAACCCACATATATACAAAAATACAACTTATAGATAAATAATATTAATATAATCTACGACTGCTTCATGCCATAAATCAAACTCTATATAAATTTTAAAATCTTAAGCTTTATCATTTATCTTATCTTAATAATTATAATTAATACTATTTATAAAAATTGGTCTCGAGGTTCGGTCTTTCAGGTCGGATTTCTTTCAACGGTTCTGTTTTGCATCTCTGAGTAACTACATGTGGCACTAAGTAGACCTTTTCTCACAAGATCCTTATCTCCGGAAAATTTGGGCCATACTTTGCCACAGGACCTCCATTAACAGGAACAGGCCCAGTGATGCAAAGACCACTGTTATCAAGCGGTGCAAACATTTATTGCACTCACAAATTCAAGCTGCCTTGTTTTTAGTATCTATAAATGTGGGGTCTTCACTGTCGCAAAAGATATATAGGGTATCGATTTTCACAGCATCCAAGAGCCCTTTAAAAAACCACAGATGAACTGTCTTCACTTGACAATGTTAGAGTGTATATTTGCTTTCTCTTTAAGTGTTCTGCTCAGTATCTTACAAGTTTGCGCTCAAAACGAGCCTACGGTGGATACGGGACTTAAGGGAGAATGCATCACCCAAACTGTGGTTGGTCACATGACACCAACACAATCGTGTTTAGGTTGATGTATTGAGTATACGAAGATATCGATAAAGAGTATTGCAAAAACCGAAACCGTAATTAGACAAGGAGTCCTCCGGTATATTCGTAACCCTAGTTTATGATTTCTCAAAATTCGCGTTTGATAATCCTCACCGTACCCAATTGCAACAGCTTTCGATAACGCCCCGCGCGATCTTCATAATTTGATGGTCGAATAAATGAATTTCTCTATCACACCAGCTTCCCTCAAACCTAGGACCCAAGTAGATGATCAAACAATCCACCGAAACCACTCCGTCGTCCTGCCTTCCAAATTAAATATTACAATCCGCAAATAGCTTAATATCAGAGTCGGTAATCGACTGAATGGGTAGGTTGCTCGCCACCCCCTGTCGAATCTGAAGAAGACCTCGATTGCTTGTAACTCGTACGCATTGTTGTCCACTGAAGGCTGAAAAGGCCTCCGCTTGTTGCTCCAAAAATTTTAGGTTTTGTAAAAAGTTCAAAACCGAAAACCAATCCCGGTTTCTAATTTCGGCGTCGGAATTTTTTTCGGAATTAAGATAATATATATTATAATAATTTCATCCATAAAATAAATATTAATTTAAAATTTTTAGTTATCATTTATTTATTTATATTATATTAATTATTATAAAATTGGTTTGGTTCGGTTCGGTTCGGTTTTTACGGTTCGGTTTTTGATCAAAAACCGAAACCGAACCAAAAATTTTAGGTTTTTGAAAAATTAAAAACCGAACCATCGGTTTCTAATTTCGGTCGGTTTTTTCGGTTTTCGGTTCGGTTTCGGTTTTTTCGGTTTCTTCTGCTCACCCCTCATATGTACAAGAAAAAACACTGAAAAAAAGGTCATACATATATAAACCAATAATAACGAGGGGTCATTTTTGAAAATATATCACCTAACCCTTTTGTTCCTATATGAGTGGAAAAACATTTCATCACTTCACTTCAGTTCTTAACTTCTGTTCTGTTCCATCAATGGCGGCTCATCTCCAAACACCCCTCTTCACCCCCAAAACCCTACTCAAAACCCATCTCCCAAACACCCAAAAACCCTTCTTTAAACCCACCTCAACCAAACCCTTTACCATCAAAGCAGTTATCTCCCAAACACCCTCACAAACCCAAATATTTCACCACTGTTTCACCAAACAAGAAGATGGGTACTTATATGTTGAGAAAACCAAAGTTGAGGAGATAATGGAAGTGGTTGAAAAAAGACCTTTTTATTTATATAGCAAGGCTCAGATTACAAGAAATGTGGAGGCTTATAAAGAGGCTTTGGAGGGTTTGGATAATAGTGTTATTGGTTATGCTATAAAAGCTAATAATAACTATTTGATTTTGAAGCATTTGAGAAGTTTGGGTTGTGGGGCTGTTTTGGTTAGTGGGAATGAGTTGAGGTTGGCTTTAAAAGCTGGTTTTGATCCTACAAGGTATTTTTGCTTATTTGTTTTCTGCTTATAAATAAGTGGTAGTATTTAGTTTGAGCAGATTATGAACTTAGTTTGCTTATTTATTTATAATCACATCATTTGTAAAGGTAGTATTTAGTTTGCTTATTTGTTTTCTGCATAAAAATAAGTACTTTATAAGCTGGTTTTGATGGTAGTATGGGGTTGTTAGTTTCAGCTTATATAACGGGCTTATGGCTATTATGTTTCATAATCTCACTTTTTGTGGCTTATTTTGAAACTTTTATAAGCTTATCATGACATGGTAAGCTTATTTAGCGGGCTTATGGCTTATTTGGTTTTCGGTCACTTTTTGTGGCTTATTTTGAGACTTTTCGGCTTATATAAGCATCATGTCATAAGGGGGTGTTTGGGATTGCTTATTTGTTTAAAAATAAGCTGATTTTGATCCTACATGATAGTATTGTTTTTTAAGTTTTTAGGTTTCTGTTAGTGTTTGGTTTGATATGTTTTTAGACGTAGGATAAATAGTGTCGATTTATAAGAATGCTTTATATGATGGGTTGAGTGCTTATTTACTGCAAAATCTGGTTTTGAGTCTTTTGACTTATTTGGTTTTCGGCTTATGTTTCATAACCTCACTTTTTGTGGCTTTTTTTGAAACGTTTTGGCTTATATAAGCTTATTATGTTGTAATAAGCTTATATAAGCAGGAAAGTTTCAAAATAAGCTATAAAAAGTGAGCTTAGGAAACATAAGCAGTCAAAACCACATTAGCCATAAGCCCGCTATATAAGCCGAAACAAACACCTTAGTATTGTTTTTTAAGTTTTTTAGTTTTTTGTTAATGTTTGGTTTGATGTGTTTTTAGACTTGGTATAAATAGTTTAGATTTTTAAGAATGCTTTATATGATGGGTTGTTAGATCTGTGTATATCAGTTAAGAGGGTGTTTGGAATTGGAATTCAAAGGTAATATAAAAGGGGTTGTAGGTCATTGCGACATGACCCAACAACTACTAAAAAACTACAAATTTCAACAGGTTACCCAACCTGCCCATTTACCCGACAGTATTTTAATGGATTTAGAAACATCATACATGATTTCACGATAATATGCATCGGAACATTAAGATGTCAGAGTTTGAGCTAACCTTGAGATTAGCATCCCAACTTCCTGTGCACAACGCACTGCCATCAGCAGACAAACCCAAACAGCTGACACGACCCTCGTGTGAGTTATGAAGAGATCCCAAGTTCAAAACTACGTATAACACATAACCACAACTCAAATCTGGCAGAAACTAAAAAGAAATCCAAAGTTATAAGGTAAAATCTCAAATCTCGACTGTCCCACGTGTCAGAATTGTAATTTACCCATGCACGAGAATCATCACAGTTACCTTTGCCAATAAAGTATCCCATACAAAGCAATCTCCATTAGAATAGCCAGCAAAAAGAAGCCGACCCGATATTGAAAATGCAATAGAAGGCACATGAGCGTCACCACCGCCGCCCTGCTGTTGCTGCAGAGGGTAAACTAGTAACTGATGTCCGGTTCTGACGTCATATAGTCTGCAAGTAGCGTAGTCTGATCCAGTTCCAAATCTATTTCCATCTGGAAAGAACTTTACAGAATTAACATCACAATCGTGACCAAGAAATGTCCTTACTGCTCTGCTTGCAACACGAGTGTCCCAAAGACGTGCAGTTGCATCACAAGAACCAGATAAAACCTTATTTGAATCTTCATAAAACCTCAAATAAGTAACTATATACGTCTATCAAAATGCAAGTATGAGTGTGTTGATTTTTTTCTTCTATCTCAATAGGTGTCAATGGGTCGACCCGACCCGACCCGACAAAGTCTTATAGGGTCGGGTTTATTCGGGTCCAACTCGGCTTATCGGTTCCCGATAGCCTTATAGGGTCGGGTTAGGGTTATTTTTATCAATTGTTATTGGCTTCGGGTTCAACCCCTTCGTTGTGTTTTTTTTTCTTTTCATTTTATTCCTAATAACACAAACGTTCCATACCTGACGTATTAGCACTGTAATAAAATTTAAGGCCCAATACCCATACGCTAAAATTAAGGTTGAAGATTGAAGATTAAATTGGCTTTTGGATTAAGAACTTATATGTGTGTTTGGATTTGGAACTGAATTGGTTACTTTTCTTTTCTTATGAAGCCTACTGTTCTTTCTTTTTAATCTATGCTTACTGCACTTTTTTTTGCTTACTTCACTTGTTCCTCAAGTCAAGTAATGCGTTATATACTTATGTTAATGTTTTTTTCTAAGCCTACTGCTCTTTTTTTACATGTTGAGAATTTGCCAATTGCCATCGCAGATTAGTTTCATGCTCACTTTATCAAATAAGTAAACCACATGATTTCATATATCACGTATTGGTGTTAACTTGTTATTAGTTTGGACATAATGAGCTAATTTGACCCAAAGATCAGATCTAGTTGCCAAAAGTGTACATCAAATATGTCTCTATAAGCAAATTTTAGTAAACTGTGCTTTATTTTGTGTTTAGGACAGTCAACTCGCCACAGCCCGATAACAACCCAACAACACAACCCAATTCAACCCGATATTTTATAGGGACACCAAAACCCGAATCAAACCGACCCGTCCAACCCGACCCGATAACACCCCTATATCCGAATAGTCAAAACTGCTTATTCTACTTTACCACCTTGCTATAAGCAATTTTAGTAAGCAAGTCCAAATACCCCTTAAGGGGATGCTTGTCAGTTCGTTTTGAAAGTGATGTGCATTATGCAAAATAAATTGAGGCAGATAATTGATTGTAACTAAACGGAGTAATGCATAGTTTCAGTGTGCTTATGTTGTTTGAAAATGTATACTCGGATCTGATTGTTTGGCAATTTCAAATTATCTAAGGATTTGTACGTAATGTGAAACCTAAGTAATGAGATTATGGAAAAAAAAAACGTTTGTTGGCACTACTACTAAATCGAATATTTGAATTTTGGATAATCAGATAATTAGGATCACTTTTACTTTATCCAGTCATTACAAACTCGTTATCTGTCATATGGAAAAGATGTAATAAGATAGTAACTGTCATTGTCTATGGCAAAATACTCATGTAGATCGACTTTGTGATATATTGTGAATGATAGGTGTATTTTCAATGGAAATGGTAAGCTTTTGGAGGATCTTGTTCTTGCTGCTCAAGAAGGTGTGTTTGTTAACATAGACAGTGAATTTGATTTGGATAACATTGTATCCGCTGCAAGAATTGCTGGAAAGAAAGTCAATGTTTTGCTTCGAATCAATCCTGATGTTGACCCTCAGGTTTGTAACAGATAGCATTCAATCCTTTCTTTGTATAAACTTCGCAGCATCTTGATTATTTAACAAAGTCGTTTATTTTTCTATTGCTGTGTATTATTATAGTACAAAACATGAAAATAGATTTCATATATGTTTATTTTTAATAGGTCCATCCTTATGTTGCTACCGGAAACAAGAACTCCAAATTCGGTATCAGAAATGAAAAGTTGCAATGGTTTTTGGACCAAGTGAAGTCGTATCCAGATGAACTTAAGCTAGTTGGTGCTCATTGCCATCTTGGATCAACCATTACCAAGGTATGCCACGTCTTTCATGTTTTCTTCCGTCTCATGCACATGAGATTTTTTTATGGGCTCCTTTTATATTACATCAAGAGAAAGATGTAACCTCAGGTCTGATCGTACTTGATTTATAAAAAGATAACCATTTACTTATAAATGGGTCACTTTAGGTGATGTTTATTTATAACGGAGTCAAAAGGGTATTGTAAAAAAGTGTTTCTGGGGGGTAATCATTTCAAAACTTGTCTAAAATTTATTTGCATACAACCACTTAAATAGTTTTCTACAACTATATTATTGAAATTTGTATATATATATATATATATATATATATATATAGATCCGGAAAGTACCTGTTTTTGACCCGTTACCCAGCCGCATGACATGCTGGTTTTGCAGCATTGAGAAAAAATGGAGAAGGAAGGTGTAAATGTGAATAACCTTTTTTTCTTGTATCTTTACCATCTCTTGTAGGTTGACATATTTAGAGACGCTGCAGAAATTATGGTGAAGTTCATTGACGAAATTCGAGCCCAGGGGTTTGATATTAGTTATTTGAACATCGGAGGTGGTCTTGGGATTGATTATTATCATACTGGTACCGTTCTTCCAACACCAAGAGACCTCATCGATACGGTAAGAACCATTTTTCTATGTATTCCGTATTCTATATGTATACCATTGATGATTGTCAAGTATTCAATTCATTAGTCTAAAGTTTGGGGTGAAATGATGTGTTTATGTTTGATTTTTTGAAGGTGCGCGATCTAGTCAAGTCTCGAAACCTTAATCTGATTATTGAACCCGGGAGGTCACTAATTGCTAATACTTGCTGCCTTGTTAACCGCGTCACCGGTGTCAAAACAAATGGCACGAAAAACTTTATTGTGATTGATGGCAGCATGGCTGAGCTTATCCGTCCTAGTTTGTACGATGCTTATCAGGTAAGAGTTTTTACTCATAAAAATTTAAACTATTTTTTCCTGTTAACTCATACTCTACTTGATGTAGTGCAACATATATACAAAAGAAAACTCTAAAAGCGTGGCTTATGTCTGCTGAATTCAACGAATTATTGCATTAGGGGGTGTTTCGGCTTTCGATATGATTTTTGAAAGTGATTATATGACATATGATGTTTAGGTACATAATCAGAATTTGAAAATGATTATATGATTATTCGATTATTTAGTGGTCATTGACATGTAAATCCTTGCATAATCAGAATTTGACAAAAACTCGAACAGCTTATTATTTTGTAATCACATCTTCAAACAAATATCACATATTCTGACAGTCTCTTGCAGCCCGTTTTTGTTGCTTCTGATATCACACAAACAATTTCAAAATCCAATGGCAAACACCCATAAAAAAGGGGGTCACCCTTAGATTAGCTGGCATGAAACTCACTTTTATAAAACTGATAGCGTGACCCCTAATTATCATATGCAAAATATGTCCAAACACCAACCTAGCGATTAAAAATTGCTATGATTAAAAAAATTGACTACATAACTTTATATTAAAAAATTGATTGTAGCTCTAATGTATTTTAATGCAGCACATAGAGCTAGTTTCCCCTCCACCACCTGATGCCGCTGTTTCGACTTTTGACGTTGTGGGCCCGGTTTGCGAGTCTGCTGATTTCTTAGGAAAGAATAGGGAACTTCCTGCGCCAGCAAGGGTACAATGATCCACCTTTTTCATAAATCCTTTATGTCCTTTTTCGGATGTATAGTTTCCTTGTAATGTTATATAACAAGTTTGTATCTTTCAGGGGTCTGGGCTTGTAGTTCATGATGCCGGTGCCTACTGCATGAGCATGGCTTCAACTTACAACCTCAAGATGCGCCCACCTGAGTATTGGGTATGTTTTCTTCAACTTTGACTTTTGAGGTCAAACTAATATATTTCACTTTTAATATCAAATGCATCGAAGAAAATATGGAATTCATGTCGATCAATTGTAATTGCCTGTATATTATGAAGGTTTGCATTGTTTCCTTTGCAAGAAAAAGTAAACACGATGATGAATTGTTTTGATTTGACTTGCAAAGTCAACTGCAATTCAACAAGTGGATTATCCTAAATTATAATTAAGTTGGTGATTGATTAAAATGCTTATTATATGTTAACGAAGGTTGAAGAAGATGGATCGGTATCCAAAATCAGGCATGGGGAGACTTTTGACGATCATATGAGATACTTCGAGGGACTCTAGGTTTAACCAAGCGCTTGTAATTCCGTTTGACTTTTTTTTAAGATTCCAAGTTCCCTTTATGGCGAACTTTGTCATTTGCGAATGTTCTACGAGTTGAATTCTTTGTTCTCTTGTGGGTTTTGTCTGCCATTGATGGCTGGTTTAACTGGTAATGCATCTTAGCATCTTCACTTTTAGCTTTTGAGTATGCATTTCCTTTTGCAGTTGCCCCCTTTTTTATGCTTTATATATTACAATCTAGACTAGATATTGAATACTGTACTATTTTATGATTTCATATAGCCTTCCTATGGGGGTGTTTCTTTCGGTTTATATAGCCGGCTTATGGCTTATTTGGTTTTCGGCTTAAGTTTGTAAGCTCACTTTTTGTGGCTTATTACATAAGTTTATCCAAATACTTAAAAAAGTTCATTTGCTCATCAACTTGTAGGAATTTATGCCTCCCATTTTTTGTAACACATCAAAGTATAGATTCTATCATATTAAAGAAAGAGAGATGCTTTTACATCCTTTTTAGCTTTAAACTTTATTATTATCAATACAAAAGAGCATATCTTAAATCAAATAATCAGGATTGATGCTTTTAGAATGGTTCATTTCCACCATTGATCCATTATTATTATACCGAAATTTTTAAAAAAATATGAGCATCAAAGTTCAAACCTCTTGAGCAATAATTTTGGGTCAGCATTCAGACGTGAGCGCAAAACCTCTTTATGGAACCAGGATATAGAAGGCTTTTGTTTTTTTTAACGGCAAAATTGTGTTAAAAAAGCACTAAGAGCTGAAGAGTACAAATATAAATCTAGAAATAAACCTAACTACACATTCTAGAAACCTCCCGAGACTTTAACTGCGGGGATTGCAAAAAGGATGAAAAAACTCTTGTCAATTACAGCAAATCGCTCAAGGATCATTTGTGCGGTCCTTAAGAAGGATCGTATTAAGTCTAAAATGAACTAGGGTTATAGGTTGCGCGTCGATACAATTTTTTTTTTGACTTATAAAGGAGATGAGATCAATGTAGACCTAATATTTATCAAAGATCTAATAGACCAATTATAGCCACTTATTTTTTTATTAATTAAATAAAACCCACTTTTCCACCCAATTTTAAAAATTAAAATATCTTGCAAACGGTCAATTGTTAAACGATAAAAAATACACCATCGCGCGACGAAATTAAAATCATCTTTCTATAGAAGGGGAGGGCACTTGATATAATTTCGACGAACTTTTTTTTCGATTTATTTTTTTAGTCACGTCTGAAAAAATCAATTATTTCATAAAAATCATATTGATATTGTATACAAATCACATGTGATTTTGTCCCGAATCACACATGTGATATTTTAATGACGTGACTGAAAAAAAAAAATTGAAAAAAAATCGTCAAAAGTATATCAAGGTACCCCTCTGTAGAAAGATGAATTAGTTTCTCGAACCGCGTGGTATGTTGTTCGGTTTTGGCGTAACGATTAATGGTTTGTGAGATATTTAATTTTTAAAAATGAGATGAAAAGTGGTTTTTTTAATATGTATTTTTTATAGCCATTGGATCATATATAAATAAAGGGTGGAAATGAAGTCTTTGGATCTATGCTAAAAATGAGATCTTTATTCAACTTTTGCCATAAAGTAGATAACATGAGAAAAGAAATCCTTGATTTAACATTATGGATAGTTACATTCTTATTCAACTATATGATCACTGTTTGATACATTCTCTTGTGAAATAACTATGTTCATTCTCAAAAAGACAAATTTCAGTATAAATCTCATGAACTTACTGAGATCATATACTAGGCAACTCTTCATTTCTTAGAGATCGTTGTTGCCGTGCAATAAACTCCTCCACCGTGCGTCGAAACTCATCACTACTCAGTTCATCCTCGACACAGATTTTCTTTTCTGTAACTGAACGCCTCAGTTTCCGATGAATAGTATGATCATTTTCACGCTCGACTCTCATTACATTCTCTGATAAACTCCTACAAATCTTCCTTTCTTTACTATTCACAACACCCTTCTCACATCTGTTAACATACTCGTCATAAACACCTATTTTACGTTCACAATCAACTCGAGATCTGAGTAACAAGATTAATATAATCATGTTTCCTATAATGAAAACAAAAGTAGGGTTAAAAACCGCGAATATGGTTCCTTTGAACTGATCAGCTAAGAATAGGATCTCGAATGGTAAATGCACGTAAAACTTAAATATTACGACGAGAAAAATTAGTATCTCGATAAATCTGAAGAGAGTTGTTAATGTTTGATACTTCTTGTACTGAAAAATCAAGTTGGTTTTTTCGAGTTTGATGGTAGAACTCATTGCTGAAGGAGTTATGGATCATGAACTTCGATCATCAAAGCAGGATCGAGAGTGTTTTTGAGAGAAGTGGTGAAAGTGTGGTATTTATAGGCGCAAAAAGTTATTCCAATTCAAATACATGTCATTTTTTTTAAGTTGTCACATTTATATCTCAACTTTTTGGTCCAAGAAAATCTTTATATGAGCCACTTTAACTTACCTTACAATTGAATTTTGGATTTCACAAACAACATATATGCAAGAGACATAAAGTCTTAGTTCATAAAGGGGGTGTTTCTTTTTCCTTTAATGCCTCTTATTGATATGAGTGGTGGGCTCAAATCCTTTAAATCATCTTAGTTCATAGACACAACAAAATCTCCCTCCACCCATTAAGAGGCTAAATAAGACATAGATATCAATAGGCACTAAATTCAAAAAAAAAGAAACAAGCCCAAAGTCTCGTTTAATCATTGGCCATCTATTGTTCTGGATTATATGAGCATCACATATCACTCGATGAGTCACTAAGATGTGAGAGCTTTTAAGTTTAATTGTTACGCCTTGTGCAGCGGATGGTGGAAGAAGGAAAAGAGTGAAGTGTTATGTCCAAGGTAGCGGAAGGCGGAAGAGGAAAAAGGTTATTGGTCGCGGTAGCGGAAGGCGGTTCGGGATGAGTTGGAATAACCATCATACTTATCTATTGTCTAGGACATGTGTTTAGGATATGTGTGAGTCGTATTAGGAAAGTGTCAAAAGTCAATGTTTATCTTGTAGTCAAGTCAATAGTCAAAACAGTCATTGTTTAGGAATGTCTTCGTGCGCTTGAGTGTTTGACTATTTGTTTAGAAAAGTCATAATAGCCCATAATAGGCATATGACCCATTTAGCTATTGTAAATACTCTTTGTACTCTTTAGTTAATCAATCAATCAAGTTAAAGATCAATAATTCTCTCATTCTTCTCTCTATTTTTTTATGGAGCTCACACACGTTAAAAGTGATGCCTTATCCCGATACAACTCCTAACAGGGTCGTATCAATTAGTGCTTTCATTAAGAGTCCTCGTTGAGAGGGCTACTGAATTAGGGTTCCAATGAAAACAAAAGTAGGGTTAAAAACCGCGAATATGGTTCCTTTGAACTGATCAGCTAAGAATAGGATCTCGAATGGTAAATGTACGTAAAACTTAGATATTACGACGAGAAAAACTAGTATCTCGATAAATCTGAAGAGAGTTGTGAATGTATGATACTTCTTGTGCTGAAAAATCGAGTTGGTAGAACTCATTGCTGAAGGAGTTATGGATCATGAACTTCGATCATCAAAGCAGGATCGAGAGTGTTTTTGAGAGAAGTGGTGAAAGTGTGGTATTTATAGGCGCAAAAAGTTATTCCAATTCAAATACATGTCATGTTTTTTTTAAGTTCACATTTATATCTCAACTTGTTACATACTTACTTTTGGTCCAAGAAAATCTTTATATGAGCCACTTTAACTTACCTTACAATTGAATTTTGGATTTCACAAACATGCAAGAGACATAAAGTCTCGTTAATCATTGGCCATCTATTGTTCTGGATTATATGAGCATCACATGTCACTCGATGAGTCACTAAGATGTGAGCTTTTAAGTTTAATTGTTACGCCTTGTGCAGCGGATGGTGGAAGAAGAAAAAAAGTGAAGTGTTATGTCCAAGGTAGCGAAAGGCGGAAGAGGAAAAAGGTTATTGGTCGCGGTAGCGGAAGGCGGTTCGGGATGAGTTGGAATAACCATCATACTTATCTATTGTCTAGGATATGTGTTTAGGATATGTGTGAGTCGTATTAGAAAAGTGTCAAAAGTCAATGTTTATCTTGTAGTCAAGTCAATAGTCAAAACAGTCATTGTTTAGGAATGTCTTCGTGCGTTTGAGTGTTTGACTATTTGTTTAGAAAAGTCATAATAGCCCATAATAAGCCTATGAGCCATTTAACTATTATAAATACTCGTTGTAATCTTTTAATCAATCAATCAAGTTAAAGATCAATAATTCTCTCATTCTTCTCTCTATTTTCTTATGGAGCTCACACACGCTAAAAGTGATGCCCTATCCCGATACAACCCCTATCAAGGTCGTATCAATTAGTGCTTTCATTAAGAGTCCTCGTTGAGAGGGCTACTGAATTAGGGTTCCAATAAAAAAAAAGTTAATGTTCATCGACACTATTCACCGAGTACTGTTCATCGACACTATTCACCGGCACTTTTCATCGGTACTATTCATGAGTAATTTTTTTGTACGGTTCTTTCATTTCACTCATGGATGAAAACACGGTTCGTTTGTGGCTTAAAGATCATCAAGATGTGGCTGAAAAGTTGGTGCAGCAACAAGCCGAGGCTTTTCAGCTTCAGTTGGACACATTGCGTACCGAGTTACAAGCAACTCGAGGTCTTCTTCAGATTCGACAGGGAGGTGGCGAGCAACCACCCCAGTCGATACCCGCTGATCAGCATTTGCGGATTGTAATATTTAATTTGGAAGGCGCGACGACGGAGTGGTTTCGGTGGATGTTTGATCACTACTTGGGCCAGGTTTGAGGAAAGTGTGAAGAATCGTTTTGGACCATCAAAATATGAAGATCCGCGGGGGGCGTTATCGAAGCTGTTGCAATTGGGTACGGTTGAGGATTATCAACGCGAATTTGAGAAACTCATAAATAGGGTTACGGATATACCGGACTCCTTGCTCATCTCTTTCTATATCTCGGTACTCAAACTCAACCTACAACACGAGTTGTTGGTGTCGAGACCAACCACGTTGGGTGATGCATTCTCCTTAGCCCGTATCACCGAGGCTCGTTTTGAGGCAATTGTAAGAAAGAGCAGAACATTAAAGAGAAAGCAAATACCAC
Organism: Tanacetum coccineum; assembly: GCA_026074375.1. Lineage (NCBI taxonomy): Eukaryota > Viridiplantae > Streptophyta > Magnoliopsida > Asterales > Asteraceae > Tanacetum > Tanacetum coccineum. The sequence continues at coordinate 29,354 of BQNB010044712.1, read as the reverse complement.
TCTAACATTGTCAAGTGAAGAAGCTTCATCTGTGGTTAAAGGGCTCTTAGATGCTAGTGAAGATACCCTTATATCTTTGCGAAGTGAAGACCCCAATTTTAAGATCTAAAAAAAGGCAGTTGAATATGTGAGAGCATTAAATGTTGCACCGCTTGAAGTGGTCTTTGCAGGGCCTGTTGATGAGGTTCGTGGCAAGTTTGCCAAATTTTCCGGAGATAAGGGATGTGTGGAAAAGGTACTTAGTGCAACAAAGTTACCAGAAGGTGGGAACTGTCATTCGACATATTTTTCGTATCACCTTGAGGGCAAGGTGATTTTTGAAGGAGTGAGGAATGTTACGCCTTGGGCAGCGGATGGTGGAAGAAGGAAAAGAGTGAAGTGTTATGTCCAAGGTAGCGGAAGGCGGAAGAGGAAAAAGGTTATTGGTCGCGGCAGCGAAAGGCGGTTCGTGATGGGTTGGGATAACCATCATACTTATCTATTGTCTAGGATATGTGTGAGTCGTATTAGGAAAATGTCAAAAGTCAATGTTTATCTTGTAGTCAAGTCAATAGTCAAAAGTCAACAGTCATTGTTTAGGAATGTCTTCGTATTCAATGCGTTTGACTATTTGTTTAGAAAAGTCATAATACCCATACTAGGCCCACGACCCATTTAGCTATTATAAATACTCGTTGTACTCTTTTAATCAATCAATCAATCAAGTTTAAAATCAAAATATCTCTTCTTCTTCTATATATTATTAAGGAGCTCACACACGCTAAAAGTGATGATACTATCCAATACAACCCCTAACAGAGTCGTATCATTAATCGGGTGGCAAATAATTTTGAAGTGACTACACCAACTTTCTGAAAAAAAAGGGATGTACCGTGTTTTAGTCTGTGTGACGGTAAGTTCAATTCGCTTGAATTAGTCAGTCAAAAATATGGTTACCAAAGAAAACAAAGAAAATAAATAGAAATTTTTTCAACTCTTACTCTTAAGCTGCACATTTGAAGTTTATTAGACATACTTTTATGGTTCATTTTTTGTTTTGTACTAATATGTTATGTTATGGTAATTCAACGAGAAAATGTAGTGCACTTAATATTTTGAATTGTGTCTATTTCGGACATCCAATTATCATTATTTAGAAACTGAAATAATCTTTAGTTTTTAAAAGTTAAAAAGATTTAGTTAACACACTTTCTGTTCTTCGTAATTTTAAAATAAAATTTAAAAATACATTAATTACACAATAAATTATGACATTATATTAGATGTTACAATAATACAATATAACTAATATAATGTATCTAATTGTTTATAGTTAAAACTAATACTTTTTAAAAATTGCATATAATAATATGACATATTAATTATTTACAATCTCATAACACAAATACACAATCTCTAGAAACTTTCATTCATTAAAAAAAAATCGTAAACAAATTTCGTCAAAGAAACATAGCATCAAAAAAATCGTTAAACAACATTTCTGCCTCCAAACTCGCGCACTACGCGGGAACAATAACTAGAAATACTAAGAGTGCAAGTTAGGGCGTTGTAATCCCCCCCCGCCAATGGGCAAAACTAGGAGACAATGGCCGCCGTCGTATTCCACCCACGGGTGTCGTTGGCGCCCGCAGGGTTTTTTTTTCCTTTTTCCCAACCTACCACTCACGTTGTTCATATTTTTAATTTTGAACATTACCCAATGAAATAGAAAACGGCTATAATTTCAAAAAATACCTCTTTTTACTTATAAAACCCCCATTTTCATAAAATCAACCCAAATAAAAAAAATAAAGTACACTTCGGAATACCCTTCCATATTACTTCAAAAAATCTTTAACACTCTTCTCGTTTAGCTAATATCAACTCCCCATCACCCGTAACACCATCATCCGCCCATTCATTTCAATACCTTGATCATTCTTCTGAATACCATGACCATTCTTCTCAATACCCTTACCATTCTTCTCAATACCGCAAAACCAAACGCCTTCATACGGACAATATGGAAACCCAAAGCCATATTTTCCACAACCGTCGTTCGCACCGCAAATGAACCAAAATCAATCTAATCAAATGGCGTATATACAATACCAACAACACCAACAAAAATTCTTCAAGCAAATGAATATCGATACTTCTTCACGATCAACACCAATGATGCTACTACAACAACGTTTACGCGACACACCACCACACTCACCGACGCACTCACTATCACAAGCTTCACAATCCGAGTCGTCTCGTGGTCAGAAAAGGAAATGAAAATTCCAAAGGAAAAAGCTTTGACCAAAGAAAACCTACGTCACACACACCCGTTGGCAACAATCGAAAGATTTTTTTTTGCCTAAACGTACAGGACCCACGACTTGGCGTGAATCAAACTTCTAAGTCGTTTTGGTCTATAGTTACTAGTGAATACAACCGGCATGCATCCCATAAGCGTACAAAGGATATGATCACATGGTAGTGGATAACTTTGACACGTGATAACAAAAAATTCGCCAGGGTTGTCGAAGAACATGCACGGTGGAGTGGTGAAAATGACTCAACGTGGCTATCTCGTTGTTATAAGACATTTAACGACACTTGGGGGTTTGCATTTATCCACTATGAAGCATGAGATGTGTTGAAAGATCACCACAAATGGCGTGGTGTCAAAGTCGTTGTTCTAAGAAGCGTTCGTACGACGAAGGACGTTGAAGAGCCGAACGAGCTATTTCGAGACGATACAATACCACGTCCTCCCGGCAAGCCAAAGCCTACCAAGAGTCAAAAATCCGACTCGGCCAAATCGGCGGGATAATCTTCGACGGGTAAAGAAGCTTTCAAGGATATGGTCAAAGAAGAGTTACGCATTGAACGTGCTCGAAAATTGGATTTTATCGAAACACAAAAAAATTCAAGGAATTGAAGTTTTTTAATTTACCGAAGGGATGACGCCGAAAGATGCGGCTAATATCTAAAAAGTTAAAGACGAGATCCGAGCCAAATATTTTCCCCAATTGTAGTTTTTATTAGTTGTTGTATCGTAGTTTTTAATAGGGGTGTTAACGATCTGAGCCGAATCGAGTTTTGGCCTAAACGAGCTAGGCTCATTTATTAATTACTCGGCTCGAGCTCGAATAAACTTTTATAAATTAGCTCGAGTTGGAACTCGAATATTTTTTTAATGTTCGAGCTCGAGCTCGAAGCTCGTTTAAAATTTTTAACTTTTTTTAATCCTACAATAAACTAACACAAGCTCGTATAAAAGATCGAACTTGGTAGGATCGTTTATTAACTCGAGCTCGAGCTAGAAAGCTCGTTTAAATCTATAAAAAATTTCCAAAGCTTAAACTAAAGTTTATGAAACTTATAATAAATACTAGTTTGCATTTATGCACAATAGTGTATTATACTCATACTTATATTTTTAAAGCACAAGTAGATGTAGTTTCCTTATGAAAAATGAAGTAGGTTTTTGTTTTATAGTGCCGACACTCTACTTTTTTCTTATCATTTTTAATGTGAGATACCTTTTCATCTTTTTTTTGATTAGCCAATATACAACCACTACATAAAATTTTCAAGACATAAATTATATATTTTCAAAATACAAAATTTGAAAAATGACTAAAGAGTGATACTTGCATTCTTGTAAAATACAAACACGATTAGAATTGACCAAGTTTTAACCTTTTAGTAGTTCAACTTTTGAATATGAAGGATGCACATTTAATTATTATTATATGTACACTTGACGTGTAGCAAAAGTTATATTAGACTTATGATAAAACTAAAAGAAATTTTTTAAAGATAAAAATGAGAATAATCTAAAACCGCATATTTAAGATGTACTTATAGCATGGATGTGTCTCATTTTAAAATTATCACACTCATTTCAGACGATGGTAATAATAAGGTAAAAATGTGTCTTTCCCCTTATATGAGATGTCCTACTTATACACACACCATCGTAGACCCGTCCATTGGTGTCACGAAAATGGAGAAGTTCGTCTCTCCCAAGACCGAGTCATGGAAGAAATAAAATGGAGTTATGTGTGTGTGATGTTGGTTTTTGTGGGTATATTTGTGTTTAAGTGATGTATGATTAGCTGTAAAGTTGGTTTTCTTATTACATTATGTTGGTGGTGATGTTGTAAGCTTAATTCATGAAACTAATCGAGGAAATTTTGTTATTCGAGCTCGAGTCAAGATCAAAGATTATTTAATCTGCTCAAATAAATTATGAGTTGTTTGATTTATTAACTAAAATCAGTTATACGTATGTGTATGTGTATCTATGTATCTTCATATGTCTCTTGTAAATATATATGTTTATCATATGTAAGAATGTTTGTATATGCTTGTCTGTTTAAATGCTTATATGAGAGACATTGTATGTGTATGCGAAAACACGTTTGTATTTACATGCAATGGATTATAATCATTAAACCATTATCATAAATATACCAATTAGTTAACATGATTTAAACGAGTGTAAGAAGAGCTTAAGTCAAAACTAAACTCAGAATAAGAGTTTCAAAAGAATGTTACCAACAATAATCTATGTGTTTATCGTCAAATAGATTCGAGACGATAACTTTTGGTTATGAATCTATAGTTTAAGAACCATGAAACTAATTGTGTTAGCAACCGTCACAATGAGTTTTTTGCATATTGTAGATATCATATATGTGTCTTTAATATATGAATATATAGTCACACTAATGTTATTACATATATGTGGTGTCCCATACATATTTTTGCTTCTCATGAACGTAGTTCCTATGTTCTATACATAGTTTGAGTTTCATATGTATAGTCCCATTGATTACACAATTTTTAGCTTTCATCGGTAGTGTTCTTTTGTTGAAAGGCGAAAAAACAAAATGGAATACGTTTGATAAAATATATACATACAAAGTTGTATTTCTGACACAAAAAAAACGATATACACTCCCAACATCACGTGAGCCATAGACGAATTTTGTTGAAATGTATCTATTGATTCATACATCCATATTTAGTATATTTGAGCAATGTGGATTTTCATTCATTATGACGGGGGAGGGAAGAGATAAAGAGTTATTAAACATATTGATTGATTTATATTTAGTGGAAAAGGCACGTAAACTAAGTGGCTATTGTGTAAAGAAGTGTGGCTTAGTTGGGGTATGGAAAATTCTGGTTGGCTTTGGGTAAAGAGTCTTGAATGTGGCTGTTTCAAAATCTGTTGATGATAATTCCTGGCTTCGTAACAACATTTTTAGAACCAAGTGTACTTCCAAGGGGAAAATTTATGATATGATTATAGATAGGGGCAGTTGTGAGAATGTCGTTTCTATATATATGGTTGAGAAGTTGGGAATGAAGACAGAAGACCATCCTGAACCATACCAGTTAACTTGGTTAAAAAAAAGGAACACTGTTAAGGTCAGTAAACGTTGTCTTGTGCAGTTTTCTATTGGTAAGAATTATAAAGATGAAGTGTGGTGTGAAGTTATACCGATGGATGCGGCTCATATTCTATTAGGGCGCCCTTAGCAATTTGATAGGAAAACAAAACATGAAGGGTTCCAAAACACTTACAGCTTTAAGAAGGATGGTGTAAACATTACTTTAGTTCCTTTTGATTCTCGTCAGACACTGGCAGAGGGTTTTAATTTGTTTATGAAGAAGACTGATTTTAAGGGACTTATGAAAACCACTCCCGATGTGTTTACTCTTGTGATTGTAGAAGAAAACCAAATTATCAGTGCAACTCCCTTACAAGTCCAGCCATTGCTTAAGGAGTTTGCTGATGTGATTGCTGATGACATACCCCCTGGATTACCGGCTATGAGAGACATTCAGCATTGCATAGATTTTATTCCAGGTTCCTCTATCCTGAACAGACTAGCTTATCGGATGAATCCGAAGGAGTTTGCGGAGCTTTAGAGACAAGTGACTAAGTTGCTGGCGAAAGGGTTGATTCGGGAGAGTATGAGTCCGTGTGCGGTACCTGCCTTGTTGGTACCTAAACATGGACGGACTTTTCGGATGTGTATTGATAGTATAGCTGTAAATAAGATAACGATCAAGTATCATTTTCCTATTCCACGATTGGATGATCTTCTTGGCCAGCTACATGCTTCTACCATTTTTTCTAAGATTGATTTGAGGAGTGGATATCATCAGATTCCGATGCGACCTGGAGATGAATGGAAGACAACTTTCAAAACTCGAGATGGATTGTATGAGTGGATGGTTATGCCTTTTGGGTTGTCTAATGCGCCAAGTACATTCATGCGCCTTATGAATCAGGTTTTTAAACCTTTTATTGGTCATTTTGTTGTCGTTTACTTTGATGATATTTTGATATATAGCAGCAGTCTTGAGCAGCATTTGTCCCATCTTCGGCAAATATTTTCTATTTTACGGGCTCAGAAATTATATGCTAATTGGAAAAAATGTCACTTCCTTGTGACTAAAGTGACTTTCTTGGGGTATATTGTTACTAGTAGCGGCATAAAATAGACCCAGCAAAAGTTGAGGCGATTATTAGTTGGCCAACACCTTCCACTATTCATGACATTCATAGTTTTCACGGGTTAGCGTCCTTCTATCGTCGTTTTATCTAGAATTTTAGTTCTATAATCGCGCCCTTAACTGAATGTATGAAGGGTGGTCGATTCACGTGGACAAGTGAGGCTGCCAAGGCTTTTGACATTCTAAAGGCTAAGGTAATCGAAGCTCCTATTTTGGCATTACATAATTTTGATAAAGTTTTCCAAGTTGAATGTGATGCATCTGGAGTGGGCATTGGTGGTGTTCTAAGTCAAAATCAGCGGCCCGTTGCTTTCTTCAGTGAAAAACTAAATGATGCGAGACACAAGTATTCCACTTATGATAAGGAATTTTATGCTATTGTTCGTAGTTTGGATATGTGGCGACATTATTTACTTTCTAATGAATTTGTCCTGTTTTCTGATCATGAGGCTTTGAAATTTATTAATGGCCAACATAAGCTGAAGTCTCGCCATGCTAAGTGGGTGGAATTTTTTCAGGCTTTTTCTTTCGTTATTCGACATAAGGTTGGGTCGAATAATCAGGTTGCGGATGCGCTCAGTCGTCGTCATTCGTTAATTACCACTATGCAGATTCGAGTGCAAGGTTTTGATTCGTTTCGTGGGCTTTATTGCGATGACCCTAACTTTAGGGAGATATGGAGTAAATGTGATAATGGTCCTTTTTAGCAGTTTTCCAAGCTGGATGGTTATTTGTTTAAAGATGCGCGGTTATGTATTCCTTTTTATTCTTTGTGTGAAGCTATTGTTTTAGAGGGTCATGCTGGTGGATTAGCGGGTCACTTTGGGCGTGATAAGACCTTGGCCCTACTTCGTGAACAGTTTTATTAGCCCAAGATGGAACGTGATGTCAACAGGCTTCTTGAGAGGTGTCGTACATGCCACATTGCCAAAACCCATAGTAGTAACGCAAGTTTATATACTCCTTTGTCTATTCCTGTTGCTCCATGGGAAGATGTCAGTTTGGATTTTGTTTTGGGTTTGCCTCGTACTCAGCGAGCTAAAGATTCTGTTATGATAGTTGTTGATCAATTTTCAAAGATGGCTCATTTTGTACCTTGTTCGAAAACGTTTGATGCTAGTCAAGTGGCGAGGTTGTATTTTGCAGAAATTGTGAAGTTGCATGGTGTTCCTAAAACTCTTACTTTTGATCGAGATGTCAAGTTTGTGAGTCATTTCTAGCGTACTTTATGGACTCGTTTGGGGTCTAAGTTACAGTTCAGTAGTTCCCATCATCCCCAAACTGATGGGAAGACTGAAGTTGTCAATCGGAGCTTAGGAAATCTTTTACGCAGTTTAATTGGGGACAATGCCAAATAGTGGGATTTTATTCTTCCACAAGCTAAATTTGCCTATAACAGGTCGGTTAATCACGCCAAAGGTAAGAGTCCTTTTGAAGTTGTGTATGGACGAAATCCGATTACTTCTCTGGATTTGGTCCCTGTTCTAGAGGTGGGGCAGTTTAGTAAGGAAGGGGCTAACCAGTCTGAGTAGATTAAAGAGTTGCATCGGTCGGTTCAAGAATAAATTATTCGGCATAATAAGAAATACAAGGAACATGCGGATAAGCGTCGTAAAAAGGTTTTGTATCGGGAGGGTGATCTAGTTTGGATTCATCTTTGTAAGGAGCGTTTTACAGCAGGGCGTTTTGGGAAGTTGAAACCGCGAGGAGATGGTCCTTTTCGTGTACTTAAAAAGATCAACCACAACGCGTACAAGATCTAGCTTCCTGGTCATTATAATTTTTCTGCCACTTTTAATGTTGCAGATTTGTCGCCATATAAAGGAGATAGTGATGATGAGCCAGACCCGGGGTCGAGTCTTTTTCAAGAAGGGGAGGATGATGCAGAGGCGGTCAATGAGCGAGTCAACATGACAAATACGCTTGGCGCTTATTTTGCGGCAACAGATTTCTGTGGCGGATTGGGTTGAAATTCGCATGGTCACTCGAAAACGGCCCAACGGTCAAGACTCGCGCCCTGTCAGTTTTGGACCTTTCGGGGTCGTTTGGGCCCTCAAAAGAGCATTTTTCTATTTTTAGACTTTATTTTGGACATAATCAATTATGTTTTGTATGTGATTTTGTTTCTTTTTTATTTTAGACTTACCCTCCTTTATAAGGACGATTTTAGGGTTGTCTCTGGCAGCTTTGGGAGAAACCTACGAATTTAATAAATAAGAGAATTTCTCGTCTTAAGAATTTCGGATTAGTTCTTGTGTTTGTGTGGCTTGTTTTTATACGATCTGCATTATAACTTTTCATATTTTCAGGGTTACATAACGCATAATTTTTATAGTTAAGTGACATAAATGTCGTGTTTTTACAATTTCAGTGATGTTATGTATATTTTATAAGTTCGTTGACCCGTAAATGTCAGGTTTTGTAAAATTATTAATTTAAATGAACAAAATGAAAGTTTTTTTAACTTAAATAATTTTTTTAATAACATAAATATTTGTATATTAACTCTAACAAACCCAACTGTATTTACCATGTCATTGTACGATTCTACGATTTGCGTAACCAGACTTATCTACCAAAAAGTAGACGTGATAAATCGTTTAGTGATTATCTCCATTTAAAATGATAGACTTGACACCGTTGCACATGGTATGTTTGTGTGTGCATGTTGAGGTATGTTTTGGTGATTTTATTTAGTTCTTAAGGGTTTTTGTTATATGTTTGATTTAGTTAGTTTTCTGATACATCTTTATAGTTTTTTTCCTTATAAATTGTCTTCTACCTATATTATATTGTACAAGAGTGTAAGCATAAATGTTCAAAGATTTGAACCTGAAAAAGAGATGTATGTTTGTGGGACTTTTTGCAGACACAACTACACAACCCCAATCCTTCACACACGCACACACATACGCACGCACACTCTTAAACACACATAAAAACACACTCACTGTGTTTTCTTTCACCTACTAAATTCAACTCATTCAAGATCTGTTAGTTTACACACTAAACTAGGGTTTTATTGTGTATTTGATTCATTAGATATCAATTAGTTTTTTATCACATCGATTTCGTACGTGGTTTCTCACATTTTCATCTCCTCTTCGCTACACCACCATTTGTGTTAACACCCTTGGGTTAGATTACCTTCATAAATATCCACTCAAGTACCCCCAGTTACATTTTTTTTCTTCATAACGGATTTTGATTTAGGTTAGATTACCGAGTTTGGTTGTTAACTATGAGTAACTAGATAGTTTTGTGTTTATATTGCATAGTTTTATGCAATATAGCAGTACTTCTACTATGACTTTTTCTTTGCCAGAGTAATGAGATGCAAAGGTTGAAAACTGAGTTATGGAATCACGCTATGGTCGGGGCTGGCCATGCTGCGTATACTGATAGGTTTTATGAGTTGGCTAGGTTAGTTCCTCACTTAGTAACCCTGAAAGTTAAGAGGATTGAAAGGTATGTGTATGGCCTTGCTCTATAAATTCGAGGAATAGTGGCAGCAACGGAGCCAAAGACCATCCAAAAGGCTGTGCAGATACCTGGCACATTGACTGATGAAGCCCTTAGGAACGGGAAAATCAAAAAGAACCCTGAGAAGAGAGGAAATGGGGGAGAACCTAGCAAGGATAAGAATGGAAGGGATGATAACAAGAGGACTAGAACAGGAAATACTTTTGCTACAACCGAAAACCCTGTTAAGGGAAGTTACACGGGTACGACACCCAAGTGTACCACCTGTAACTATCACCGTTCACCTAAGCCACCTTGTCGCAGTTGTTTCAACTGTAACCGCCCAGGATATTTTGCTAGGGATTGTAGAGTGGTGCCTAGGAATGTGAACCCCATCATTGCTAGAAACCCCGTTGCTAGAACCTGTTACGAGTGTGATAGTACTGATCATATCAAGTCAGCTTGTCCTAGGTTGAATCAGGCTTAAAGGCCAGGGGAAATCATCAGAACCAAGTCATGGCTGTTAATGGGGGTCAGGGTCGTGGGAACCAAGAGAACCATGCTAGAGGAAGGGCATTCATGTTAGGAGCAGAGGAGGCTCGCCAAGACTCGAACATCGTGACGGGTACGTTTACTCTAAACGATCACTATGCCACTACCTTATTTGACTATGGTGCTGACTATAGCCTTGTTTCTACTACTTTTATACCTCTGTTAGACATAGAACCCAGTGATTTAGGTTTCAGTTATGAGATTGAGATAGCTAGCGGACAGCTAGTAGAAATCGATAAGGTCATTAAGGGTTACAAACTAGAAATAGAAGGTCATATGTTTGACATTAACTTGATACCCTTTTGAAGCGGGAGTTTCGATGTGATCATAGGCATGGATTGGTTGTTTGACCATAAGGCCGAGATAATTTGTCATGAGAAAGTAGTGAGGATACCACTACTAGATGGCAGGGTGGTTAGAGTATTAGGAGAAAAACCCAAAGAAAAGATGAGGCAATTAATAAGTCCTAAGGGTAAAGAGAAGAAACAAGAAGAGATTATGGTAGTGAGAGATTTTCTCGAGGTATTCCCGAATGATCTATCTGGATTTCCGCCGGTTTGAGAAATCGTATTTCGGATTGAGTTAATCCCTAAAGCAATGCATGTTGCAAAGTCTCCCTATCGTTTGGCACCTTCTGAATTGGAGGAGTTGTCGGGACAACTCAAGAAACTCTAGGATAAAAGTTTCATTCAACCAAGCTCTTCGCCTTGGGGAGCACCGGTATTGTTTGTTAAGAAAAAGGACGGATCCTTTAGGATGTGTATTGACTAAATAGAATTGAATAAGTTGACCATTAAGAACCATTATCCACTCCCTAGGATAGACGACCTGTTCGATAAACTTCAAGGATCCCAGTACTTCTCCAAGATAGACCTTAGGTTCGGATACCATCAGCTGAAAGTGCACGAGGACGACATTCCAAAGACCGTGTTTAGGACTCGTTATGGACATTTCGAGTTCACAATAATGCCTTTTAGTTTGACTAACGCACCAGCGGTATTTATGGATTTGATGAACCGAGTGTGTAGACCGTATCTAGACAAGTTTATGATAGTGTTCATTGATGATATCTTGATTTACTCTAAGACTCAGGAGGAGCATGAAGAGCATTTAGGATTGGTATTAGAACTGCTCAAGAAGGAGAGACTGTATGCTAGGTTTTTTAAGTGTGAATTCTGATTGCAAGAAGTACAGTTTCTTGGGCATGTGATTAATGGTGATGGAATTCATGTAGACCCTAGTAAGATTGAGGCCGTTAAGAATTGGGAAGCCCCTAGAACTGCTTCTGAAGTTTGTTCATACTTAGGATTGGCAGGGTATTACCATAGATTCATTAAGAACTTTTCTAAGATAGCTAAACCGCTTACTGTCTTGACTCAGAAAAGTAAGACCTTTGATTAGGGTGAGGAGCAGGAGAATGCGTTTCAAACTTTGAAGGATAAGTTGTGTAATGCACCTGTTTTAGCTCTCCCTGATGGACCAGAAGATTTTGTAGTATATTGTGATGCGTCCGAATTAGGATTAGATTGTGTGTTGATGCAAAGAGGTAAGGTGATAGCTTATGCATCTAGGCAATTGAAAATCCATGAGAATAATTACACCACCCATGATTTGGAACTGGGTGCGGTTGTGTTTGCACATAAGATTTGGAGACATTATTTGTATGGGACAAAGAGTGTCATATATACGGATCATAAGAGTCTCCAGCGCATCTTTAGTCAGAAAGAGTTGAATATGCGACAATGTTGCTGGATAGAGCTTTTTAGTGATTATGACTACGAAATTTGCTACCATCCTGCTAAGGCGAATATAGTAGCTAATGCGCCGAGTAGGAAGGAAAGAGTAAAACCTAATAGAGTTCGTGTTACCATAGATTCAGAAAGAGGCGTCTGGTGAGTCTGCAGGATTGCAGAGAGGTATAGATGAGATGATTGAACTTAGGAATGATGGAGCGTTGTATTACCTGGATCGAATATAGGTTCCTTTATAGGGTGATGTGAGAACCCTGATAATGGACGAGGATCATAAGTCAAAGTACTTTGTACACCCAGGAGCTGATAAGATGTATTATGACCTTAGAAATAGGTATTGGTGGCCGGGTATGAAGAAGTACATAGCTGTGTATATGAGTAAGTGTTTGACTTGTTTGAAGGTCAAGGCTGAGCATCAAAGGCCATTTGGCTTGCTATAGCAACCTGAGATTTCTGAATGGAAATGGGAAGGGATAGCAATGGATTTCGTGACTAAGTTACCAAGGACTAGTAGGGGGCATGACACAATCTGGGTCATTATTGACCGATTGACCAAGTCAGCTCATTTTCTACCTATGCGATTATAAGATGGATAGATTGACTAGGTTGTACCTAAATGAGATCGGTGTAGCTATAAGAAAGAATAAGTCATCTAGGACCTAGGAGTATGCTTAAAAGTGACAATGAGTAATGCTCTATATTGAGAGTGTTCAAAGAATGCACCTTTGCATATCTTTTATGAAAGAAATCCAATTAAGGTTATTAAGAGAAACTTATATAAGTTATAAGGATTCTCGGTTTGAGTTTTCGGAAATGACATCCAAGTCTTGCTCATCAAGTTGGAGTACTTATGAGTTTCCTGATGGAAATTTATAAGTCGTCAATCCTACTCAGAGTGTGTTAAGTTTAGCATGTATAATTTAACCATAGCTAATAACACAACATTTGAACACTTTAGACTCAATGAGACATCTTCATTGCAAGTGTGAGTTGCAATTTGATGACTAATCTTGTTGTCTTACAATCGACTTCGTGATTTCATGTAATAACCGAGGATGGTTAAACATGTAGACTCGAAAAAATATCTATGGTCATTTGATTGATATTTCCGTGATCTAGATAAATCCTAGTCTCGATTTCATGTTCATATTCTAATTTTGTAATTAGATTGAATGATGAGATTGATTATCGTTTGAATAATAATCATCTTCATATTCAAAATCCTCTTACGATCACTTATTGAAAGAAAGCACGATAATGGTTTGTGGAATATGTTCAATTCTTCCTAATCCTAACCTTAGATGGTTAAAGGGTTCTCATTTGGTGAGGAAGAAATATTATGCTTATTTGGTAAAGTAAGAGAGAGTTTTGATAAGAAGATAGTTTGAGTTTTGAGTTATGCTTTTGAATTGTTTGAGCAAAGTTACATATGTTATGCATTTGCTCATGTTTGGCTTTTCGGAGATAACAACTTTACCAATTGCATTGTAAGGTAAAAGTACTTGAATATTTTGGACAAGACATTCAATTTGTCAATCCTACTTCATTGTGTATTTTATGCATATATTTGCTAAATATTTAGTACACAACTATTGGACAAGTAGACTCAATATGACATCATCTACACAAGTGTGAGTTATGATCCGATGTATATTCTTATCGTCTTGGAAAGGGATGTCGTTATTTTCATATCAATCGAGTGTGATTGAGTATGTAGGTTTAAGATAATATCTCTTGTTATATTTTAATATAATCTTAAAGCTTGACAAATAAGAATCTGATTTCTCATCCATACTTGAAAACTTGTCAATTAGATTCGATAATAACATCAATCATAGTTTGAATAATGAGTTGATATATATTCAAAATCTTTCTTGACCCTCACGAACACTCTTTTAAAAGAAGACAAATAAATATTTTCATAGTGTTAGGTTGATGAATAATGACAAGTTAATTTCTTACTTCAATATTGTCATATATTTTGCGTGTGCGAAAAACTATTTGTTGTTATGCATAGTATGCATAGTTTTTGACATTCTATTAGTATATGAATGATTTTTCTAACCATTTTAATACAACACACATCTTTTGTAAAACACTATATGTTTATAAAAAAAATATAATTATGTGTGTGTGTTAGAATAATGCAAGCACAAGCAAAGTTTAAAAATACATTTTCTTTTACTTAATTACCAGTGTATTAGTACAATCTTTTATTTTGTTTAACCAACCTAAGGTCAAACACCGCAAGATGATGAAAAGATTTAGACTTCTTGTTGGAAGAGAGTTGATGTGTTGGAAATATTTTAGTGACGGGTTTTAAAATATGATCTTAGGACATTATTTTCCACACACTTGACAAATTATTTAACTCTCATTTCTAAATGGGTTATTACACTTAAAATGATCAACAAGATGTTTATATAACACATGTAAATATAGTAATCTATGCCTATATGCAGTGCACAAACAATTTTGCAACTTAACGCAAGAGATCTATCGTAATTCCTATTAGGCATAATCCGAAAAACTATTAACAAATAAATAGTGTACATGGCATGTGTGTTTAGATAAATAAGTAGCTCAATTACAAGTAGCAATGCTCACTTAATAAAATCTATTAACAAAAATACGATACAAGTAAATACACATAATCATTTAGCATGCACATAAAGATATACGTCGTCGTTTTGTGTATTAAATACAATGATGTATACATAGCTTGATTTTATTCGTAAATAAAATAATTTCCTCTCCATTTTAAAAATTAATCAAAATCAATGTTTTGAAAGTATAAATGTACCTTTTTATAAGATACATTGACTAGAAATGCTTGCCTTGAAAGAAAAAATAAACTATAAGTTTTACATCAAAACGAAACATAAAGTTTTGACCACTATGTAGTATTTTGCATTTCTGACTTAGTTAATTTAAGAATGAAATCTTGGAAGTTCCTTTAAAAGAAAGTAGACTCAATTATCTTTGAAATGGCGGGTGGCACGACTTTTACAGACTTACGGTTGATTTTATATGATTTTTTTAAGTTTGCCAAAAACTGACAAAATAGACAGGCGGCCCCCATAAAGGTAATGACCCCCCAGATATATTTGGGGGCCGCCCAAACATTTATGGGACCGCCACTAGTGACCCCAAAACACATTTTTTGTTTAAAATTATTTTGTAACTTAACTGTAGAACATAGGACTTTAAAAGTTGTTCCATCACATAAATTTCGGTTTTAGACATCATTTCTACTCTTACGACTTAGACAAACATAAGTTGACACTTCCAAGTTTTTTTAAGAAAATTTTCCTTCAAGCTAGTATACGAAGTATATTTAATAACAAAACTAGTATGAATCAAAAAACAAAACACTTTCCATATTTAGCCCCCTTCATGGGTAATTTGATACATGGATCGTACTCTATTTTAAAAACCATCTGTTTTAAAAACTAGAGTGACGTGGCTCTGATACCAATTATGGAAATCGTAGGGGGGGGGGGGTAAATACGTTTC
>BQNB010044712.1:1864-12925 GCA_026074375.1 Tanacetum coccineum | reverse complement strand
ATAAGAGATGATAGTGTTGTTTACGAATTAGGATGCTAAACAAAGTTTATTTAGAAAACTTAAAGGCTTATAAGAATAACATGTGATTTTTCTTCCCAAGAGTTCTTAAAATGATTAATTATACGTGTTCTCTTTAATTTTTGCAATTTAGAGTTTTACTCTTAAAAGTCTAATCAACATATTCAGAGAAAAAAACTTTATCGATGATGAGTCAAACATCATTTGTAAATAAGAATTTTAGTTCGAGTTTATACTTTGGTTTTCTAAAACGAAATTTTTACTATTTGCAAAAATATAGTGTTATGAATAGTTTAAGTTATAAAAAAATGATGCAAGCTATAAATCCTTAAGTGTTAATAATTAATATACAAACTCCATCGCAATAAAGTACATGGGCATTTGTCGGTTCGCTCCCGATGTGACATCGAAAGAAAGGGTGGAGGATGTATATTTAGGGTTGGTATCATAATAAGTACGCGAGCTCTTGTCGGAGGCGTGGCCGATGTGTCGTCGAAAGAAAAGTGATACCAATTCCTAGCCTAATAATGTAAATAGTATAATAAAGTTGCAAAGTTAGAAAATAAATAGTAAAAGTTTCATTTTCTAAAACCAAGGTATTCTTTTTGAGCTAAGGTTTGCAAAAGTCTACAAAGCTTTTTCATCGGAAGTTCATACGTTTCGGTTAGTATTCTCCGGATGGGGTGTCAAAAGCCTTAGCACTTACCCGATGACGGTGGGATCGCTAGAGAAGAAAGTCATTCATGGGACAAGTGAACCAACGATGTCTTAGCTAAGTAGGTTTTTGTTTGCTTTGAGATGTGATCTTGCTAAGTGATTAACATATTAGCCCAAAAGGCCCATGTGTAAAGCTTGGTAGGATTTCATCTATCTAATATGTGGATTTAATGGTTTAAATTAATTTGAACACACACACCTTAATATATGATTTATGTCGGGAAGAGGAATTCACAAGTTGTAATTATAAGTAGTCTTAGCATCCTAGTTCGTATTAGCAGTGTGGATCTTATTTTTAAGCTTAGCATGGGAGAAGTGAAAAATCGGGGATGATGAAGTTATCTTTTAGACACTTAATTGTGCTTTTTATTCTATGATCCTCAAAGTTACCAATAAGGTAATGAAAACAATACATTATGTCAACACAAAAATAAGTTGTAGTTAGGTAGTTAATCATAAAAAAAGAAAAATCTTTGAAAATGGGAAGTCGGGTGTTTTATAACTTGTGTTGATCTCTTAATTCTGCGTCAACAAAAAATCTTTGCTACTTTTCAAAAGGTGTAGTTTGGGGAAGTTTTCGAGATATTTGGTTTATAAGGCATGTGATATTGAAGTGAGGGGCACACAAATCGATTCAGTTTGGGGAATTTATGATAAAGTGTAAAATACACATAATCCATTTAAACTTAAATTACCCAATTAAACCCAAAACAGACAAAAATAGCAAAAAATATGCTTGTATCTTATGGTTTTGTTGTGTGCATGTAGGATATGTCAAATCACAAGGAATCAGTCAAAAGCGGGCAACCACGGACACGAGAAATTAGAAGAGTACAAATGCCGAAGCCAAAACATTTAGCACACTTCTCTTTTTATAACAACCACATAGGGCCAAATTGCCAAATTCCCAACCTGTTTTATAACTAGAAATAGAAAGAGAGGAAAGAAAGAGAAGGACCAAATGTGCAAACTCACCAAAGTCCAACAGTTTTAACTGTCAAAGAAAGGGCGCGAACCAGTTACTGTTCACCTTTCTTCCCCGTTTCACCATCCAGGGTAAATCAAAGGGGTTTTCCAAATTAAAGGGTGTTTAGGTCAATTCATGAGCTCACTAACACAAATGAAGGGACAAATCAGTCTTTATCAAAGGATTACTTAACCTCTCCCAATCAAAGGCCACGTCAACAATGGTGAAAGCACAATGGAATGTGGGTTTTTGCACTAAAATACTCACAAAAGAAGCACAAACGTCACATCAATGGAATGACACGCTGGGCAATTCATTTATTGTGTCCACAGCTTGATCAAACGTGCACATGATGCTTGAATGATGGCCAGATTTGGAAAGGATTAGAGAGCAGGGCATGTGAGTTCCTAGAAGCTTCTTTCTGCAGACCTATAAAAAGGCATCAACTCTCAAACTCTCAGATATCTCAGATATAGTAATAGTTTTTAATTTAGTCTAGCTTTGAATTTTTCTTAAATGTAATTTTCCTTAATGTTTTGTAATCTCCTTTTCAAGTAATGTAATCAGTAACTTTCATTAATAAAATTTAGTTTTTCTTAATCTCTCAAAGTCTCTTTTTATAAGCTGTCTTAATAAGCCAAATTGTCTAAATAAGCTAATAAGCTCATTTAAAGCTCTTTCAGTCTATAAGCTGAAATAGAGCTTATTGAATTCAGTATTAATCTTACCTAAACCTTAAATCAGTTTAATCTTTCATGGATCTTATTGGATATGAGCTTTTTGGAAGGGGATCTTAAATTGGAAGAGATCCCAAGGACTTTACCCTAGCTTATCTAATAAGCTAGGGAGCTTGTAGCTGCCTTTATTGGTCCTCTTGTTTAGCTAGAGGAGTTTGTAAGTTTCTCAGCTTATTAATAAGCTAGGGAGCTTGTAGCTGCCATTCTTGGTTCCTTTTGTTTAGCTAAAGGATCAAGTAAGTTTCTCTTTTCATTCTCCTCTAATTTCAGTTTAAATTGGTTAGTTATAGCTTATATGCTTAATATTGCTTATTTGCTTATTCTCTTTGCTTATTAGTGTTAAAATATCTCTCCTAGTGCTTATTAGTTGTTTGTCCTCATCTGTTTTTGCTTAAACAGTTTTAGATCATTAGTTATTAATTTCTGTCATAAAAACTCCTAAAATACAAAAATATTAGTTTAATTAGATCTTAGAATTTTACTTATTCAGTTGTATGATCATGATTGTTAAGTTTGTTTTAAGCTAGTTTTTATCTGGTATTTAGTACTTGTTCATTAGATTTCTCTTAAAAAGCTTTTCTCAAATCTGTCATAATGATAAAGGGGTGTTTGGTTTAGTGCACTCTTAATTTACACTAGCAGTACTAACATCAGTTAGTACTGCTGAACCTTTACACTACCAGTACTAACCATAAGTTAGTACTGTTAGCTTAGATTTTAGCTAAGAATTCAAGTAGGATTAAGTTGAGTTATAGCTTATCTTAAATTTAGTTTTAGCTTATATTTCCTAGCTTATTTCATAGTTTAATTCTGATCTTAAAAAGTCAAATTGCATCAGCAGTACTTTCAAGAGAAAGTACTGCTGAAATTTTTACACTACCAGTATTAACACCAGTTAGTACTGCTACCTTAGATTTAAGCTAGGAATTCAAGTAGGATTAAGTTTAGTTATAGCTCATTATGAATTTAGCTTTAGTTTTCATTTTCTAGTTTATTTCTTAGCTTAATTTTCCTTAAGAGTCAAATTACATTAGCAGTACTTTCACTTGAAAGTACTGCTGAACTTTTACACTAGCAGTACTAACCTCAGTTAGTACTGCTGTGTTCTTAGCTTAATTTAGAACAGTAATTTTAGGATCTAGTTTATCAAATTTAGTAGGATTTGAGTTTTCATATAGCTTAATATAGTTTAAGTCTTTAAATCTGTTTTCTAGCTTATTTTCTTAGCTTAATTTTGCTGTCAAAAAGTTAAAAAGCCAAAAACAGTACTTAGAAACTTTAGGATTTAAATTTGTTAATTTAGCTTATGGGTCTATATTTTCTAGCTTAATTAGATAGATTATAAGTAGTTTAATAAGTCCTTAAAATTTTAGAGTCTAGTTTAGCTTTTTAAGCCTTTAAGCTCATTTGGAATTTGTGCTCTCTTGCTTATTTTCTGAGTTTGCTTAGTTCATGCTAAATTTTAGTTGTTTAAAAATACTTCTAGGTTAAATTTCTTTGCATTTTTAGATTAAGCACATCATAAGCTGTTTCAGACCATAGTGACTAGCTTCCTTTACAACTTTGCTTCTTTGAGTTTTTCGTTTTAATCTCTTTAAAATTTCGAATGCTTATTGGACTTAATTTGTGATCGGGGTAGATTCTCAGGGTAGATCTTTGAGTTTCAGACCATAGTGCTTTTGTTAATTTTGTTCCCACTAGCTTCCTTTACAACTTTGCTTCTTTGAGTTTTTCATTTTAAGCTCTTTAAAATTTCGAATGCTTATTGGACTTAATTTGTGATCGGGGTAGATTCGCAGGGTAGAAAGTGTAACTTTTCGATTTTAGTTGTTTTTCAGTTAGTCCCTCCGTTAATTTCTTAGGTTTTTGCTCCATTAGTCCTTAGTTAAGTTGTTAATTAAGTTTATTAGTTTTAATTAGTAATTAGGTTTAATTTTTAATTAGTTTAATTAAACTTTTATAAAAAGATAAAAATTAGGGCTTTTATTTTTAATAATTTTCGGCACTTTTTCTTTATCTAAGAGAAATTTTTGTTTACATTTTTAGGGATTTAAAAATTGTTTACTTGCTTAATTGTCATTATTTGTTGCTTCTTAATTTCGTAGTAATAGCTTATCCAAGATATCTTTGTTCCATTCAAATCAGGATCCGAACCTAAACGTGGTTTTAATTTCACTAGTCATTGGGGATAACGACCCGGGTGATCATACTTACCCGGTTTAACATACGTATATTATATATATTATATTATTTTTGTAAGTTTTAACTTTTTTACCTTAGTTAAAGGTGAATAGTTGGAATTTACCTAAGTAGTATTTTTATTATATTTTATAGGTACGTAAAACTATCAATCATAAATCATAGATTTTCATATTATTGTCTTAAAAAACTCTAAAAAACCAAAAATATAGTAAAATAGATTAAGTCTTAGATTATTGCTTATTTAGTTGTTAAATCATGCTTATTAAAGTAGTTTTAATCTGTTAATTGTCTGGTAGTTAATACTTGTTCATTAAATTTCAACTTAAAAGCTTTTCTCAAAATCTGTCATAGTTTTTAAGGGGTGTTTGGCTTAAGTGTGTTGACCTATTAAAGTTTCAAAATTACTTTGCAATTTGCTTGAGTCAGCTGAGTTTTCATTTAAGATTAGTTTTCATTTAGTTTTTATAAGTTAGAATTCAGATTTTCAAAAGATATGGCTTATTACCTTTGTTTCTACACCAGGGCAGTTTTTGACTATCTTTTTGCTTGTGAAATTTAGATCTAAGCCCTCAAAGGCTTAGATCTTGCTTGCATTGTGTTTATACACTCTATTTGAGTGTGTCTTAGTGCAGGATTTCCCTTAGGAAACCTGCACTCTTGGTTTACATTTGTGCAAGGGCACAGTTAAAAAAGGTTGTACTGCTGTACTTTAACACTTGCGAGTACTAACTAAAAAGTTAGTACTGCTGATCAGTTAGTACTGCTACCTTTGGCTTAATTTTTAGCTAAGTAAAAGTAGGATTTAGGTTTTTAAATTCAAGTTAGAAGTAATTTAGATATAGCTTTATATAGTTTAGGATTTAGTTTTCATTTTACTGCTTATCTTCTTAGCCATTTCAGCTGTTAAAAAAGAACTCTGCATCAGCAGTACTAAGTTAGTTAGTACTGCTAATATTCAAATCTCAATTTAAGCCAGCAATTGTAGGATTTAATAGCTTATCTTTTAGCATCTTATAGTTTAGTTATAGCTTAATATAGATTAGGGCTTAAATTTAATTTTCTAGCTTATTTACATAGCTTATTTTTGCTGTCAAACGTCTTTCAAAAGTTAAAAAGCCAAAAACAGTACTTAGGAATTTTAGGAATTTAATTTGTTAATTTAGCTTATGATTCTAGATTTTTAAGTTTATATAGATAGATTATAAGTAGTTTGATAAGTCCTTAAAGATTTAGAGTCTAGCTTAGCTTTTTAAAGTTTTTAGCTTATTTGATTTTTGTGCTAAATGCCTTATTATCTGAGTTTGCTTGTTTCCTCCTCATTTTCAGTAGTCTAAAAGTACTTTAAGCTCTATTATCTTTTCATTTTTAGGTTAAGCACATCATAAGCTCATTAGAACTTCTTTCCTTTTACATTTTGATCTAGTGTTGAGTTTTTTATAGCTTATTTTCTAAAACCAAGGGTTAAACCCTCCTTTCTGAGGTCAGTTCAAAAATAAGCTCTTATTGAGCTTATTTGTTATTTTCAGCCCAAGTAGTTTTTATTAATTTTGTTCCCACTAGCTTCCTTTACAACTTTGCTCTTTTAAGTTTTTAGTGATAAGCACTTTTAGAATTTGAGCTTATAATTGGACTTAGTTTGTTGTCGGGGTAGGACCTCAGGGACCATTCCTGTAATTTTTCTTTTTTAGTTGTTTTTCAGTTAATCCTTGCCCGTTAAGTGTTTTAGCCCCGTTAGTCCTTAAGTCTTTAACACAGTTAGTCCCTAAGTTAGTTATTAATTAGTTTTAATTAATAATTAGGGTTAGTTTTAATTAGTTTAATTAAACTTTTATAAAAAGATAAAAATTAGGGCTTTTAATTTTCATTAATTTCTGCGCACTTTCTTTATTTAGTATAATTTTTATAAAAATTTTAGGATTTAATTTTTAATAGTTTTATTATATTTTTTTAGTTTTTAAATAGTTTAAATCTTAGAGAAATTATATCTTTCAATCCAAAAAGCGAAAAAAAGAATGTTTTTCTTTTTCCTTAAATTTTCTTTTGTCCAATCTTAGGTTTATAATTTTAGTTTATATTTTTAGGGATTAAAATTTGTTTACTTGTTTATTTGTCGTGTTTTAATTGTTTCCCGTATTAGTTTAATTGTTTAATTTTTTTTAATTGTCCATTATAATTGTTGCTTTAGATAATCAAATCATCCATTTGCTCATTCAAATCAGAATCCGAATTAAAACGAGGTTTCAATTTTACTAGTCGTTGGGGAAACGACCCGGGTGATCATACTTACCCGGTTTAATATACGTATTATATATTATATTATATATTTTTAAGAGTGAATTTTATTAAGGGTAACTTGGTAATTTTCTTAATTACTCTTAAAGTTATATTAGTATATATTTTGGGTATATAAAACTCACGAACCAGAAACATTTTGGAATCACTTAAATAATATTTATACTTGTTTTAAACTTTATAAATGTTATTTTACAAAGGCGATTAAACCTATTTACGCGATTAAGACTATTTCAAATACAGATTAATATTATATCAAAGCGAATTATAAATGTTTTTATTTATTAACCACAATTTTACCAAAACAATTAGATGGTGATTGAACTATATAGAATTATATGTGGCTGTCAAAGTGCTATATTACTAGGGAGTTTCATAATGAGGCCTCTTCGGGGTGGCGTATCGACGAGTTATTGGATTTACGATTTAAAGTGTCCTCATACGTTCACTACAGGACCTCTTAATTATGATAGCCCAAAAGATAGTATGATGAGCTATACGACCTATAAATAATCAAGTGTTTAGTACTTATACAACCTATATTGGATTAGGTTGCATTCGATCGTAAGCGTGACGCATTTTCTATTGTGAATACTTGTTGATTACCATTCACTCAAGGTGAGTTCATAGCCCCCTTTTTCTACTACTTGCTTTATTAAATACGGGGGAGATTACATGCTTGATTTCTTTGGACACAAGTGTTTTTCAAAACTGTATGCTATTTCCTGATTACGTTATTGCCTAAGTTACCGTATTGCCATTTAAGTCCCCTTTTATCATGAACCGTTAAATACCTGCTGGGTATACGCTAGTCTCATGGATAGATCTATCGGGACTGACAATCCCTACCTTTCCTTGGGTCACTAGTTCGATCAAGGTGCATTTAACATTTGAAGAAAATTCGTAGGATGTTTGGCAACATCTGTATCCGTGAAATTCGTAGGATGTTTTTGTAACATCTGTATCCGTGTTAGGGCACAAACCTCGAGTGCTGGTTTGATTACAGTTTATTACGTTAAGGTTCAGTGTCATGAGCTTAGTGCAATAATATATCATTAGACTTGGTGAATTTGTTTCTCTTGTCTACCTTATACTTCGAATCTTGTGGTCCACGCTATTTTATGATAATAAACCTATGAATTCACTCAACTAATTTTGTTGACGTTTTAGCATGTTTAATCTCAGGTGCTGAGCATTGAGCTTGGATGGGAGCCGATAAAGGATATATATTAAGAGGATTCTGATTTCTTAAATTTAAATGAATATTTGTCTTATAAAATTCTTAATGTGCTTTTTATCAATAACTATGGGACCTAAGTGAAAACTCTGGATGATTTTTGTAATGACATTGAATGAATCTTATTTTTAAACGTCCCATTTAAGGTCAGTTTTCTATATCGTGATTTTTGTGTACTTTGACTATAGCACCCTTGTTTCCTTTCCGTGCGGACCTGATTTTGGGGGGTGTTACACTTTATACATTGGCAATTTGTTGCTTTGTTTTCCCGAGGACTAATGATGTGTTTCAAAGATCTTACTACTAATTACTTTAGACTCTATGAATTTCACTCAACTTTGTTGTTGACGTTTTAAACATGTTTTATCCCAGGTAATCATGGCTGAAGGTAACGATTGGCATGTATGGTGTGTGCGTGGTCATGGGATTAATTTAAAAGACAGGCATGGTGGGTGTTTCGGTCTTTCAAAAACAATGTCTTGTGTTATGTTTAAAACAATGTCTTTTATTTGAACAATTGCCTTCAAATACTGTATGGTTGGGGTTACGATTTTGTAGGGACCTAACACATTTTAACTCTGAATAATTATGAAACACATGTGGGTTAAACGTCTTATTTAGGTCATTTTCTATATTCGTGGTAAAGGATGCTATTTAGTAACACCAAATTGCTAATTTTCGTTGCACAATCTGATGCCCCTCGGGGCGGGTGTTACAGATTGGTATCAGAGCTTTGGTTATAGAGAACTAGGTTGTTTTCAAAACTCAGATTGTAATTATTTTAGATGTCAAAGTAATACAAGAGTCTAAGGGTATAAAGAAATGGGTCGAGTCTTTTTGGAAAACCTAAACTATAATGCTTCTACACGCACACCAAGACTCCTCGTTGCCATTGGTTACATGTAAGTTACATTTATAAGTTGTTACGTGTAAGTATATTTATGTACGTATGGTATGTATAATTGGTTAAATAATTTACCCGAATTTAACTATGCATTGTGATTGGATAAATTTATACCCATGTTGGATTCATAAAGCGTTATGTATTGGTACGTTTATGCATGTGTTGTATGCATAGAATGTCATGTGATTATATGATAACTATCATTATATATGTTTGAAATGTAATCGAGATATATTCAGATTGAAAAAGAGTCGCGAATTGTAAATTTTGTTTGTTGCGCTTTGATGCGAACCGTTATTTTGATAATAGTGTTCCAACGATAATATCAAGTGATACGCTATTAAGTAAGTATTAATTTTCTAGATTATCATGGTGAATGTGATTCCTCCTGATCATGATCATGATGTACCTGTTGTTGAGCCGAATCAACATGATGATGCTCCTGTTGTTCCCGAACCTGTCTTAGAAGATGAAGACGAGAACCCAAAAGAAGATGAATTTGAGGAAGAAGAAGATCCTCAAGAAGATGAAGATGATATGGAGATCGAAATTGAGAAAGATGAAAATGAGCCGGAGCTGACATTTCCTTACGAAGAGGTGGATCCTCTTAATCCTCCGCCACCTGCTTCTGAGTCTGAACCTAATGATGAGATTGAGGTTGAGAATCCAATTGAGCATAAGGATGAGACTATTCCTGTTAGTGTCTATGAGGTAGGTGAATCGTCTACTGCCGCTATTCCTCAAGAGGATGGTGATAGATTGCTACTGGCTTCATGAGACGGGATATTGACTCTCTTTTTAGTCGAATGGTTAATTTTTAGAGATGATTGTGTGGTCACAAGACGACGCATGCTTTGGTCGAGAAGAAAAGAGAGGCAAAGGATAGGTTTTACGGTAAGTTAATTTTGGATTTAGGTAATGAAGTGCGTTCTAGTGTGGAACAAGGAACTGCAGCAATGGAAAACTTGGTTGAAAAGCTCGAGAATGTTGAAGAAAAAGATTAGTGTAAGAAACTGAAGAAGGAACTTGAAGAAGCAAGGTTGAGCAACACATTCCTTCGTATGCAGAATGAACGAGTTGAGAGAGATCTCTATTGGACTAGGGTTCGAGCTCATGAGTTCTATCAAGAGATAATCCATAGGGGATTTATGTTTAAAGAAAGACTGAATGAAGCTATTGATGTTCCGATTGAAGATGAGAAGAGTCCTTTGTCTGAGCCGCAGGGATCTCCTTCATCGCCGAAAGAGTCATGAAGAGAAATCATCTTAGTAGTCTAGTTTCATTTGTAATTTCTTTTGTTGTGTAATCACTAAACTGAATCCTCAGTTAGTAGAACTAGTACTATTGGTTGTAACAATTTGTATCATTTTATGAAACAATGCAACTATGTATTAACTCTCTTATGATGAAAAATGAATGACTATCTTTTGATTACTACTTGATGTGGTGGACTGTTGTTGTGATTGATTTGTCATTGTACCATGTTATGAATATATCATGTTATGAATGCTTATCAGATTGTTTTCTGTATGATGTAACAGAATCATGCCTCCAAAGTCTGCACCTATGACTTAAGATGCTATGTGAAGAATGATTAAAGAAAATGTTGATGCCGCTATTGCTGTTGAGCGGGAAAGGAAAGTGAAGGTCAGGAACGATGCTAGTGGATCTGGGCCAGTGAGAGGTCAAAACACTGCACTTGCTATTCGTGAGTGCACTTTTGCTGGGTTTATGAAGTGCAATCCTACTATTTTTCGTAGGATTGAAGGAGCTATTGAATTACGAAGATGGTTTGAGAAAACTGAGAGTGTTTTTGGAATCAGTGAATGTGCAAAGGGTAAGAAGATAAGGTTTGCTACTGCTACATTGGAAGGTCCGGCTTTAACTTGGTGGAATTCTAAGGTTGAAACATTGGGTTTGGAGAATGTGAACCAAATGCCTTGGACTGAAATGAAGCAATTGATGACTGCTGAGTTTTGCCTGATAG
>BQNB010044711.1:0-44722 GCA_026074375.1 Tanacetum coccineum | reverse complement strand
GATGAGGTGTTTGTGGATGTTGCTACTAGTGAAAAAGATAAGCAAAGTACAAAGCTTGATGATAGTACTACTAGTGAAGCGATTACTACTGCTAGTGTTAAAGATAGTGCTGCTCCTACAATTCAAGTTTCTACTGCTGATATAGGAGAAGTTACTGCTGCTGAGATTGATGAACTAACTTTGGCTCAAACACTTATTGAAATCAAAGCAGCTAAGCCTAAAGTTGTTACTACTGCTGCTACAACTACAAGACCCAAGGGTAAAGGGGTACTAGTATAGGAGCCAAGTGAATTCGGAGTTCCACAAGAGTCACAACCTTCAATTTCTAAAGACAAAAGAAAAGGTATTACGGTTGAACCTACAGTTCCTTTAAAAAGAAAAGATCAAATTGCTCTTGATGAACAAATTACAAGAGATATTCAAGCTAAGTTGGATGTTGAATTAGAAGAAGAACAGAAGCTAGCAAGGAAACAACAAGAAGAAGCTAACATAGCATTGATTGAGTCATGAGAGAATACACAAGCTATGATGGAAGCTGATAGATTGCTGGCTAAAAGACTCCAATCAAAAGAAAGAGAGGAGTTGACAGATGAGGAAAAAGGAAAATTATTTATGGAACTGATAGAGAAGAGAAGAAAACATTTTGCTACACTTAGAGCACAAGAAAAGAGAAATAGATACACATACAAACAGCTGAAGGGAAAGAATTTTGATGAAATTCAAAATTTGTTTGACAAGGAAAAGAAGAGAGTAAATACCTTTGTGGCTATGGGTTCTGAGGAACATGAAAGCAAAGAAAAGAAGACAGAAGGTAGTAAAGAGACAGCTAAAGGCAGCAGAAAACAGCAACAACAAGAATCCTTAAAAAACAAAGAATGGAGGAAGACAAAGAGTTTGATGAAGTTAAAGAAATCAGTAAAGATGATGAAGGAGAGTTATTAAAGCATTTGGTAATTAAAAAGGATGAAGATATAGCAATTGATGCTATACCACTTGCTACCAAACTACCAGTGATTGTTGATTACAAGCTTCATAAAGAAGGTATGCTGGTACATTATCAGTTGATAAGAGCAGATGGAAGCTCCAAGAGATACTCTTCAATGATAAGGATGCTACAAGGAATAGACAGAGAAGACTTGGAGGTTCTTTGGAGGATAGTAAAGGCAAAGCATAATGATACAAGGCCTGAAGATGAATTTGAAAGAGTGTTATGGGGAGATTTGAAAGTCATGTTTGAACCAGACACAACAAGTGATGTATGGAGAATGTTACAAGGATACAGGGTGACCATTTGGAAGTTGATTGATTCATCTGGAGTTCACTTTGTAAGGTTTGATAATCTCCACATCTTTATGTTGGTTGAAAAGAGATATCCCCTCACACCAATAACTATCACCAATATGTTAACCAAGAAACTTCAAACTGATCATCAAAATGAAATGTGCTATCAGTTGTTAAAGCTTATGGTAAAACAGCAGAAAGGTAAATGAAAGGTTTGAATGCATCCCTCCTGAGTATGATGAAGAATTTGTGATAAAGAAACTTGAAGATTCAGAAGCTGAACATCAAGTTTAGGGGAGGATTGTTGAGACTTGAAAGACTTCAAGGACACTTAAGGTTTCTACTGCACAGGTACATAATGGAAATTATACTAAGTAGTTAGTACTGGTAGTATATAGTTACCACTGCTAGTTACTACTATTAGTATAATATTAGTACTGTTAGTATGAAGTTACTACTGCCAGTAGAAGTTAAGACTGCTCATAGTTAAGACTGTTAGTGTAACTTAGTACTGTTAGTATAACTTAGTACTGCTAGAGTAAAGTTATAACTGTTAGCATAAAGATTAGTACTGCTGGTACTTACTACTGCTTATGCTCAGTTAGTGCTGCTGGTTATAAAGATACAACTGTTGCTGACTTACAACTGCTTGAAGACTTACTACTGTCAAGAGGATAAAGACAGAGTAAAAAGATAAAGCGTGTATGGAAAACAAGAGTACCTATGAAGATAAGTATTAAAGTTATATTTGTAAAAGATATGATTGTCTGTAATTATAGAAATGATTATGATATGTTAGGAAGGTATTGTAAACCGTGTAGGACTCCTTAGTGTATAAAAGGAGGTCCTAGGGTATAGAAAAAGAAATCAGTTCTCATAGCAGTTTTCCATAGAATTCTTAGAGCTTCAAGGTTTTTGTAAACCCTAACACTAATTCAGAGTGTTCGTTAATATAATTGAGGCCTGAAAGTTTTGTTACTGTTTCATTGTTTGCTATTCAATTGTTATTATTCTTCTTAGTATCAATACTAGATTCCACATAGTATTTGATATTCAATAATCAATGTTTATGTCATAGTAGTTTTGGATTTATCCAAAGTTGCTAACCTTACATCAAGCTAAGGAGGACAAGATCGGTTTTAAGGACCAACCATCTGTCACATTTAGAGCATCCACATAAAGCATCCTTATTCGCTAATTATAATTAATCTTAGGGATTAAAGCAATGGTGATCTTGTTAAACCTTAGCTCATAGAGACTTTACCCACTTACCGCTTAATGGTAGTTTATACACTAGTAGTCTACTTGTCCAACTATCCAATGGAATCAAAACGTTATTTGTTGAATTATCTAGGTTCACCTGCTAGTCAACACGATCAATAAACCATTTACAATATCCAATTAACTAGTTAAGCCCAAAGCGTATCCTAGACACAGACTTAGAAGGACAATATTTGTGATCCTATGATTCTAGATGTATAAATCACTATATGGAGAGCTATCCCAGACTCTAGATCTACTTGGTCAATATCAATAGATCCAGTTGAATGATAGGTCACATACAAAAGCGCGTAAACAAGTATAAATTGATAAACATAAACAAGCATTCAACGATAAATCAAGAAATCGAGATAAACAAATACCAAACATTTAGATCTTCATAATAATGGCTAATACCCGAAGGTATTAGCCTTCAAACGTCATAATAAGTACAAAAGCAATTATTTAGCCAAGGTAAACTAACCGAGTTAACGAATGATACCAAAAACTGAACGATTACTAAAGTATATGGAATTACACGTTGTCTCCTATGGAATTGATAATGTTGCTCGACCCCTTCTGCTCTTTTTCTCATTTGAAAATCGACTTTTATGGTTTAGGTATCGATAATATGATTTAGCAAACTTAAAACTCATTTTTGAGTTTTATATTTATAAGGTCTGGAAGTCAGTTTGATACAGCGTATCCAAGGATTAGATATGGCGTATTAGGGATTTCTTAGAGTATGGACCACGTTTGATATCATCCAAAATATTCACATACTATATCTTGAATATGGCGTATTGAGCTTTATTCTTCTGTGGTCTTTGGTGAGTGCTGTTGGGAAATATATTTTGAGTTGATAAGACAAAACAATGAATGAAAAGGAAACAAGAGGGACTTAAATGACAATTCAAGAATTCTACAAAATATGGAAGATTTTGAAGATTCTTGAAGATAATTATATTTGTTTGAAAGATTTACTTGTTTTCTTTATACTTATCCTTTGTAAACCTAATATCTCTATTATATAAAGAGATATAGGTCGTGTTATTTTATGTATGTGTCAAGATGTGAACATCAAAAAAGTATGTGTGTGTTCTAGGCGTCAAGTCTCATTGTAGACGCCTAGGGTTTGGTTGGTTTAGCCTCAAGGATCTTTGATTCCATGTTATAGTTTAGATAACACGTTCTACCATTGATCAAGGTATAATTGGGGCTTGTAGTAGTCATGTATCATAGTGAAGATAATGATGAAAAACTTGTTAGAGTAACATTGATTTGTTCTTATTCCACTGCATGTTATTATCATTGTTATTCATCCTAGATGAGGTCTAAACAAACTCGAGATATAAACGATCAAAGAACTATTACATGTTTTAGTTCTAACAGGTGGTATCAAAGCCACGGGTCTCTTAATCTAGGATCTACAAGTTGTTTTGAAGTCGTGTTCTTGATGAAAAGGAAGTAACAAATCTCTGTTTGGTGTATTGGTGATTTTGGTGAAATTAGGGTTTTTGTGACACTTTAAAGTGTCGTCTTTATACTAAAAAAAGACGATTATGATTATTTTTGGTTTAAATCTGTTTGTGATGATCTGAGGACATAAAGGAACAGCAGTTATAAGGTACAACAGATAGGTTCAAGAAGGTGTTCTGGTTTGTTTATGTGGAAGCATGATACAGGTTCTTGGATTGATGGTAAAGCAGCAGGTATTTAATGGTTTCTGACGTTCTTAGGAGTATAAGCTGTTCATGGGCGATGACAGTTATGGTACGTGGATATTAACCATATTTAATAGGGCATCATACTCATGATTTAGGATTGATAAAAGTTACTGCTGCTGATTATTTATAATGAATATGAGGGTTATGATTTTTGATTATATGGGATCTATTGTAAATATGAAATCCCTAATGTTTAGGGAGTATTCTGATCCTATAATAACTTCCATAAATATTTTTGATGCTGCTGTTTGTTTATGTTTTGGACGTGAATTAGTTTGGATTGGAAGGTGTGGTATTCTTTGGTAAGTAAAAATATTTCTAATGCTATTGGTATGGAAAGTTTAAACTGGCAATATAATTTTAAAGCTGCTATGAATACTTTGTACTGGCAAGGATGATTCAAAAGAAAGTAAGTGCAGTTTATTCATTAATACTGCTTGGGTTAGCAGTTACAACTGCTAGTAGTAATCGATTGGGTTTAATACTGCTAGTTTGTTATTCGTTAATGCTGCTAATTCTTGGTTAATGCTGCCAATTAAAGGTTAGTACTGCTCGTTGATTTTTAGTACTGCTCATTGGATGTTTATACTGTTGGTGGTTTAAAGAGTTAGTACTGTTTGAAAGATGTTTTTGTTAGTACTGCTGCGTTGATACTTAATACTGCTGGCCAAGAAAATTAATACTGCCAGTTCATAGTTTGTACTGCTATTGAAAGCAGTTAATACTGGTAGCTTTAGCAGATATCGGATAACACACATGTTGAATCTCGGATTGAACAGATGCTTCGTTTAAGGGGAAGCTAACAGATTGATTTGGTTTAAATGTTCTTAAACGTTTAAAAGGCTTGTATTTCTGGATTAATTGGTTACGAAGAAGATTGTTTATCACTTATTTGGAGTTGAAGTGGAGTTTCACAGGTTTGTGTTTTATCATATCTCAAATGGCTTACAACATTTGGAGGTAACTTGTTCGTGCTTAGAAACGATGTGACGAAGACTTGACAAATCTAGCAAAGGTGTGTGATCTAACTTATGGTGCTCAATGCTTACATTTGCTATCACTTTGGTCTGGTGTCTCATAGAAGATGAGGATAATTGTCAAGAGATTGCGGTCTACTTATATTTCACATTTATTTATAACTTTGATGTCACGTGGATAGTACAAGATATAAGACATAAGTTTGGGTTGTTCTACTTCACCATCAATTTGTCTTAGTTTTCTTCATCAGTAATCATTCCATAGAGCCTACGTTCAAGAAATGGTTAACATATGGGTTTCAAGGGAAGCTTAATGTTAAAATGTTTATCGATTTATATGCTACATCAAGGTGAAGGTTATTACTACTGATAGTTATTATTATTACTGCTAGTTTAAGTTTCTACTGCTCAAGTTCATTTATCTTAAGGTGAGTCATGGAGGGTAATTTGAGTTGTTGGAAGGCTGGATTAGAAGTATGATAGTGGTTTATGGTGGTCAAAATCAAAGTTGCATCTACTTAGAGTCCCCTAGTGGATAATACAAAAAGGGGAAGAAGATTTACAAAGGCAAACTGCAACTTATAGAACCTTAGTGAATTTGCATGGATTAAGGGGAAGTATGTTTCATTCATATATTAACTTCAGGGGAAGTTTGTGCTTATTTGGTTTTGTCATTATCAACTAGGGGAAGATTTTTGGGAAATATATTTTGAGTTGATAAGATAAAATAATGAATGAAAAGGAAACAAGAGGGACTTAAATGACAATTCAAGAATTCTACAAAAGATGGAAGATTTTGAAGATTCTTGAAGATAATTATATTTATTTGAAAGATTTACTTGTTTTCTTTATACTTATCCTTTGTAAACCTAATATCTCTATTATATAAAGAGATATAGGTCGTGTTATTTTCTGTATGTGTCAAGATGTGAACATCAAAAAAGTGTGTGTGTGTTCTAGGCATCAAGTCTCATTGTAGACGCCTAGGGTTTGGTTGGTTTAGCCTCAAGGATCTTTGATTCCTTGTTATAGTTTAGATAACACGTTCTAACGTTCTAGCCATGAGGTCAAGGTAGAATTGAGCTTAGCTTGTAGTATCATGTATCATAGTGAAGAATAATGATGAAAACCCTTGTTAGAGAGTAACATTGATTTGTCTTAAAATTTTTTCCTTTTTCCCCCCCGCTGTAATTTATTCTCATTGTTATTCATCCAGATGAGTCTAAGTAACCACGAGCCTATAAACGATCAAAGAACTCATCACATTTTTTAGTTCTAACAAGTGCAGTCACGGATACGCCGTATCTAAAGGTAAATATGGATTTTTGTATGGAAAGGCTTACGGTTGATCATTCTACAATCTTTCACCAGAAGTACCACTCCAACAAGGCAGCTGAAGCACACATACATGGCCGTAAGGACAGAATAGACATGTGTGTTCGATCACATCCTCCTTCGAATTTAACCAACGGTTAGGATGAAGAATGATATAGGGTAGGAACCTTCTAACTTCCACCAAAAGTCATAAACCAACGAGCTAGATAAGACATGCATACATGGCCGTAACGACAGAATAGACATGCATGCTCGAACATGTCCTCATTCGCGTAAAACCAGCGGCTAATCATTAGGTGAGAGGGAAGTAAATTGTTGTTAAATAAAAATTAAGAAACAAATAGATTAAGACTTAAGATACAAGTTGCTAGACACTTTTTTCCCGATCGTTAACATGATAAAAACACAACTATTTACAACGTCTTAATCATTGATCAAAAACAACAACCTAAGTTGGCGTTCCCGTAACGGTCAACTTCCCAATTATCCCAAAACTTTACATACTTTGCAAGGCAAGTGGCGATATCTTTCACTTTGTACAATACTCTACGTTGTTGATTTTTTAGACGTATCAACGAATAATCGATCCTTCATGTAATTCCTTCGGTAATGCTCTTTGCCAAACGATTATCTTCAAACTTTCTTTCTCTTTTTGTATTTTTCCATTTTTTCAATTTTTTACTAACTATTCTTCAAATCGCAGTGTTGTTTCACCATCTTCACGATCATAATAATTCCGGATAACTTCTTTGATAGTTCCTTCGTTCTTCGGACTCACCAATAATTGTGATGGTAGTAAAATCACATGAGTTTTGACT
The DNA here is from genome assembly GCA_026074375.1 of Tanacetum coccineum. NCBI lineage: Eukaryota > Viridiplantae > Streptophyta > Magnoliopsida > Asterales > Asteraceae > Tanacetum > Tanacetum coccineum. The sequence continues at coordinate 37,324 of BQNB010044711.1, read as the reverse complement.
ACTAATATACATTCCCATTTGCAATGTGCAAATTTCCAACCGCACCAAAGATAGAAAATGACACAAGACTTGGGAAATACAAACTTTACACTTTAAGCAACTAGCAACTGTAAATTAAACTTAATCTAACAGGGTAGGTTAAAGTGTAATGGTGTAACGAAACAAATAGTTGGTGTAATTCCTAAAGGATTAGCTCTACGGGTTTTTCTAATGGATCTTCACTCTAAAGATGAGAGTGGAAAAGGGTTTAAACGGGAGGTTAACGAACCGGTGTAGTTAGTTAATAAGCAACATGTAAAGGCGATTTGGGTGTAATCTTAAAATTTACCAATTTAAACAAGTTACTCCAACTAAATCCATAATACTCATTATTGTGGTCTCGAGTGATATACCAAGCCAAGTTCTAAAGTCCACTACATTACCGGCACACTCATATTTTGTGGAATTTGGGTAAACATTTGGAAACAGAAAGGTTAAATCCTTACAATATCTAACAAGGGTTATTGTGTGCGGGTTATGTAACATGTAATTTCACAAAAGTATGCTTGAAAAAAATTTAAATTTGAGCATATTTTAAGCATTTTATTGTAAAAAATAGGACAAGTAAACATTCTAATTCCATCCCCCCACTTGAATTATACAACGTCCTCGTTGTATATATAAAACATTAAATACGGGAATTTAAAAAGAATTAAAATGAGAAACTCCCCTGATATTCGCTCGGTAGATTCTCCAAGTTGCGTTATTAAGTAAGATTGTGTGCTGGAAAACTGTTTAAATCCTAGCACGAACAACACACACATAGTATTCCAGAAAATATGCATTCCACCAACTTCGTCGATATTTCTTTCACGAGGTCCTGTATAAAATATAGGAAAAACATGTGCATTCCTATCTTGGTACCTACGGTTAATTTAAACTAAACTAAACAAAATACGGGTCAGTCTGGTGGATACGGCGTATCAGTTTAGTGAATACACCGTATTCCATAACTGACAATAATGTTTTTAAAGTGCAATAAAAAATAAAAACTGATAATGTCCAGACAATCAATACGCCGTATGGTATGGGGCGGATAGGCCGTATTGATGTCTGGGAAGACAGACTCGATAAAATTAAATAACAATCTGGGTTGTCTCTCAGGAAGCACTTTTGTTTACAGTGAAGTCTTTAAGTTAGACTTATCTTCAGCTTCCTTTTCATTCCATCTCATGCACGCTAATGTTCCCGTGTGTAAGCCATTCTTCCATCTTCGTATCTTGAATGTAATCGGGTTCTAAGTTCAATACTCCTTTGTAGAACCCTTTAAGCTCTTGGTACGAATGTGAGATTCCATTCTCCTCATATTTCTTACTTACCTTTAGTAATTATGAGATGTTGTTGCATTGCTCATTAGTGTGGTTTTAAACCTCCGATGTGATCGCACCATTTGGTAAGTTACTTCATCATCACTTTTGTAAAGGGTAATTATCCCTTTGAACCGTTTTGTTTTAATTCCAACTTCTCTTAAGAATGGTTTGCCAAAAATAACATCGCTCATTCCTTCATCACGATAAGCATCCATATCCTCTAAAATTGCAAAATCAGATATAACAGAAAAAGTTCCAACAAAGATAGGTATGTTTATTAAGGTTCCTACAACATTATCCCCTTGGTACACCATTTTATCTTTCATTATTGAATTATGAATAATTTTAAACATCACATTGACATACAATAATTGGAAAAAGTTAGCGTGAGTAAATTCAAATCCTATCATGCATGAAAACTTTAAGTTGTGGGCACAGTCTATGTGGATTTTCCTATCATCATCGCAATAACTATGGTAATCATCAATTCCAGTATCGAGATTTTCATTCCTTGTTCTGAATTCCTCAATTACCTCACCTTCCTCAATGGTGGGCATCAAATCATCTCCTTGATTTCTCCTAAGCTCAAATGGTTCATTTAGATCATTTAGTTCAATGTAATCTTCCAAGAAAGGGTCTAATGATCTATTCAACACCAAAGTCTCTCCTATTAGCGTAGCTTCTAAATCAAGTTCCATTCTTTCTCTCAAACTTAGCATGTAGACCCTCTTAATTAAACTACTAGCAGGTTTAACACTTGAGAAAACAATCCTTTCTTCCCTGACCCTTAAAGTAATCTTTCTTTTGTAAACATCAATCTTAGCACGAGAGGTAGATAAAAATGGTCTTCCGAGGATCAAGGGCACTTTGATATCCTCGGGCATATCAAGAATTATAAAGTCTATTGGGAAAGTAAATTTGCCAATTCCTATAAGTACCTTTTCAGCTATTCCTTTTGGATATTTCACAGTCCTATCTGCCAATTCCACTGTCAACCTAATGTGAGCTAATTCGCCTAATCCTAAGTTAAGGTAGGTCAAGAGAGGCATAACACTAATCTTAGCTCCTAAGTCAACAAGGGCATTGTCAAAGCAAGCATTAGTAATAAAGCAAGGTAAAGTGAAACTCCCTGGGTCTTTCTCCTTTTGAGGTATGACGTTATTGATATGTGAAGCTCCATAAGCTTCCATGAATTTTGGTCTATAATTCCCCTCTTCTTCTTCACAGTAATGATTATCCAAACGACTTAGAAAAGGAACCATCGTTTGTATTGACTTGTACAACAGTGTACCGTTCTATCCAGTGGATACGGCGTATTGGGATGATCTAATACGGCATATCAAGTATGAATCAGCTTCAATGGTGGTTGAAATTGACTGGACTTGGTCTCTTGGGGTTCGTTTCAGTTAAGCTTGGTAGGCTTCCAAATCCTCTTCCCTGTAGTACCTTGATCATTTGCCCGATTTGTATTTCAAAAGTTTTGATTAATGCTCCATGGTTCCTTATGGCAGCATCTGTCGTAGCTCAGATTTCTTTAATCAAATTGGAATTTTCTTCGTGTCTCTTTGCTGATTCACTTATGAATTTGCTTAGTGTATCTTCCATAGATTGCCTTCGTTCTTGGTATGAAGGATTTGCGTTGCTCCTTTGATAGTACCCTGGAGCTGTCACTCTATATCCCCCTCCTTGAAAAGGTCTACCAAATTACATGTAGTAAGCTTCTTCTAGGGTTTTCCCTTCTTCTTTTAGTGAGTAATCTTTGGTGTAATGGGGTCCTTTGCATTGTTCACATCCTACTTGAGCTGCATAAACTTTTTCATTTACCTTCTTGATCTCTCTTCCTAGATTGTTCAGTTGTGCTTGTATAGCAGCCAGTCCGTCAGAAGTCTCAGTACTTCTTCCTCTAGATGTTCCATTGTGCCATTTTTAAGAATATTCTTCCATTTCTTAGGTGGCCTTTTTAGCATCTTCGACTGTCTTAGTTGGAACGGCACCTCTCAAGTCAATAATATGTCGTGTTGGAACATCCAACCCATTGTAGCACAAAATTACATCCTGCATCTCAGTCAAATATTGTTGAGGACACTTCATCCGGAGTTCTTTAAAGTGCTCCCATGCTTGATAAAGGGTTTCATCTGGCTCTTCCTTCATTTTCTTCGCAGTTCGACCAGATGGGCAATATTTGTTCAAAAACTTAGTCATAAGATCTTCCTTATATTAAGATCTTCCAATGATTTTTTAATCGAATCAGTTGGTTCGTTCTAGCCAAAACGACATTGCGCTCACCCCAGTTAAGGATATTAGGGAAGACACGGTAGCAATTTTATTGATCCTCAGTGTGTTAGGAACATGGAAATATTCAATATATTTTCGAGAACTTTCTTCTCAATGGTGTTTATTGCGTCTCATTTATCCAAACCATCTAAAATGTGTTATTCGCAAAGCTCCTTAATGAAAATTGGCCTTTCAGTTTCAAATGATCTTTGTTATCAATTTAGGCGTGCACTTCTCCCATCCATAGTCCGTTCGAGTCTTGCTCATGTATTGCTCCATGGTTTCCGCCATTGATTCCGCTTCTTCTTCCTCAGAGTATTCTTGGTCCTCATAGTATTCTTGGTCAGAAAGTAAATTGAAATTCCTCAGAGTATTCTTGACTTAGAGTCTTGAAGTGTCTCCTTGATGATCAAAATTCTCGTTCAGGTTCTTTGTAAGGTGTAAATTGTTGGGAATTAAGGGCTTCTACAAAGTTTATACTGCTGGTTCAACTTAGTACTGCCAAGCTTAAGAAGTTTTTACTGCTTAGATTATAACTACTAGTACAAACTGGTTAGTACTGCTAGAGTAAAAGTTAGTACTGCCAATACTAACTTAATATTGCTGAAGAGAAGTTAACACTGCTGCATGAAGATTAGGACCGATGAAGAGTTAAACGCGTTTTGTGATATGTATGGACTTATTCTTTGTATATCTTATATAGTTAGAAGATATGTTAATATCTTGTAAAAGTTTAGAACAGTTGTAGTTATCTTGTAAAGGACTCCTTGGTGTATAAAAGGAGATCCTAGGTTATGGTTTTAGAATCATCACATCACATCTAGCTTCAAGGTTGTAAACCCTAACACTATCAAAGAGTGTTCGTATTAATATATTAAAGCTTAAAATTTTCCTGTGTCTCAAACATACTTTTTCTTTATTCTTCTTAGTGGTATAAACTAGATTCCGCATAGTTTATATCATACACTCAAAGTTTCAGTCCTAGTGCATTTGGATTTATCCAAGGATACTAAACCTTACATCAAGCTAAGTAGTTTAAGATATGTTCATTGGGATCAACATAAATAGTTTGTTTGTAGAACTCCTTGTCATGCACTACCTGTAACAAGGGATAAACAACCAGTAGGATTTGTTCCGAAGAAAGATAGAAAAAATTTGGCACAAAAATCAATTATAGAAAAATTAGAATCTGCTTCCGTTCCAGATGATCGATACACCGTATCCACTGGAAGTGGATACGCCGTATTAATTAACTGAGACGCAGAAGGTTATTTTTGTTATTGATAGGGATGATTTAGGTAAAATGTGGTTTGATTGTTCTGCAAAAATGATTATGTGTGCCTGATTATGTGTGTGATGTGCTAGAAAATGAACCGTAATGCAGTAGGTTATACGTGTTGTTCATAGGGGTGATTTAGGCTAAATGTGGTTTGTCGTTGTGTGAAATGAATGTGTGTGCCTGATTCTGTTTGTGATATTCAGGAAAATGTACAGTAATACCGTAAGATGTATGTTGATGTTCATAGGCAAGATTTAGGCTAAATGTGGTTTACTGCATTGCAATTTTATTTCTGCTGCATTATAGTTATACCCTAATGCATGTCAGTTTAAATTCTATTGCCTCACAAAGATATATGTTGATGTTCATAGGCAAGACTGAGGATAAATGTGGTTTGTCTTTTGTGAGAAAATGAATGCGTGTGCCTGATTCTGTTTGTAATATACTACAAAATGAACAGTAATACAGTAGAATATAACTATAATGCATTAGATAATATTTGTAATGTATTTATATTTTTTTTACTACATTACAATTTTATTTCTACTGCATTATAGTTATACTCTATTGCATGTCAGTTTTAATTCTATTGCATCACATAGTATATTTTGGTATTTCTACTACATTATTGTTATTTATACTGCATTACAGTAGAATATAACTGCATTATAGTAGAATATAATTGTAACTGCATTGCTGTAGAATATAATTGTTTTCCTGCTATTGTGTATGATGTGGTAGAGTAATGTCTATAATGCAGTAGGTTTCTAAGGTTCTTCATAGAGATGATTTAGTCTAAAATGTGGCTTGTCATTTTTTCCAAAATTGATTATGTTTGTCTGCTATTGTCCATGATGTGGTAGAGTAATGTCTGTAATGCAGTAGGTTTCTAAGATTGTTCGTATATATGATTTAGTTTAAAATGTGTAATGTATTTATAATTTTTTTTACTTCATTACAGTTTTGTTTCTACTACATTATAGTTATATTTTATTGCATGTCATTTTAAATTCTATTGCATCACAAGGTATATTTTGGTATTTCTACTGCATTACTGTTATTTTTACTGCATTACAGTAGAACATAACTCCAATGCAATAGAATATAAGATTGTAATGCAGTAGAACATAAAATTACATTTTGATGCAGTTGTTTTGAATGCTGATGCGGTTTTATTTCATCTTATGATACAGTGGCTTTATTTTAATGCACTTGATTATGAACTGTGATGCAGTAGGTTTTGAGTTTCGCGTATAAGAATGTTATTCTACTGCATCACTGTATTTTTTTACTGCATTATTGTGTTATAATACAGTTGCATCAAAATGTTTATAACACTATTGCATCACAATGTTGTTCTATTGCATCACAATGTATGCCTAATTGTGTGTGTGTGATGTTGTTGAAACTGAACTATAATGCAATAGCTTGTAACTTGTTGTTCATATGGATTATTTAGGCTAAATATGCTTTTCCCTTTTTGCGAAAATGATTGTGTATGGATTATTATGTGTGTGATGTGGTTGAATTTGAACTGTAATGCAGTAGGTTGTAACTTGTTGTTCATATTTGACTTATGTTTGCAACATTCCTACATATTTGGTAATATTATGTGTGCAACTTCAAGAACAAAAATAAATACGAGTTACAAGAGCTTAGAGATTGTCATTGTGATAATCCGTCAATTTCAGGTCGTTATTTTATTCTCGAGTATTAATTATATATTTCTTTTTTTTATGTTGAGATATGAACTCACGTCTAACCGGGAGAATTAGGGCTTACATTTGTAATCTACGTGACGTTTACAAAGAACCGGCGAATTCTACATTAAGCATTGACGTTTATATTTTCAAAATGCCATAGAAATATTTTTGTTGCATTCGTTTTTATTTTTCGTGTCTCGTACTATTTTTACTTTTTATGAAAAACGACTACAAATCGTACCTTTTTAAATATCGGAGTTTGAAAATACCCGCCTTAACAATTAGTGGGACAAGTAGTAAACTACTTATCCCACTAATCTCACCATGCAAAGGGGTGGCATCACCAAGAGGGCATGTGTCCTCTTAGTTTTAATCCAACCCACTACATTATACACTTGTCCTAAACTCCACTTATATACTTAAACCAAAACTATGACCAATTTACACACACAAAACACTTGTAGGTAACAAATTTATAAAACTTCTCTCTAGTTCTTCATTTGGATGAAAATTCCACACATCAAAACACCAAATCCATACAATTTTCAAGATCAAATATCAAACATACTAGTGAATATGACTACCTAGTTAAATCCTTAAACATTGTACCTATTTCCTAGAACCAAAAATCCATCAAAAACCACTACATTACCACTTTAAGGGCTGATTTATACTTGTTTTTAAAGGGTTATAATTGTGATCAAAATGGTGTAGAAGTGTTGTTTGGGAGTTGTCTTGAAACCTAGGGTTTGTATAGGTGATTTGGTGAAAAAGGGTGTAGTGTTGCATGTGAAATTCAAGGGTGAACATGTGTTGATCTTGGGTAAATTTTGGTGTTTAGGGGCTGTGAATATTTGTTGGTAAAAGATATTTGGGTTGAGTGGTGATCTACACAAGTTGTTGGGTTGATCTAGGAGTGTTGATCATCTTTTTGAAAGTGTAAGTATTGAAAGATTTCTATTTTGATTTCCTTGTAAAAACTATGGCATGCAAAATATATTTTGATTTTTGATTTGATTATGTAAAATGATGTTATTGGTAGTATAAAATGTTGATGAAATGTGTACAAGACTTGTGGATATATTGGTGGAATATTGATTGATCAAAACTAGGTTAGATGGACTTTTTGTAAAATGTACTTTCTGATCAGTAGAAAAATGTGATGTTTCTAATATTTCAATGAACTAGAGACCTATATTAAAATGCTTAGGGATGTAGATAATGGTCTTGGCTAATTGTGAGAGTTGGATGGTCAACCAACTCCTCCGGATGAGGAAGTTATGGTCAAAATACGGAAATATATCAAAACTGGACCATTGGAAAGAAAACGGGTAAAACCCTATAAAAATGGACTAATAATCTGCATTTTAAGGTTTGGGTCAGTAGTGGGCATTATAAGGAAACTACCCCAATTGGAATTACTTTAATAGCTATCATAGTTTAATAGTTATGGTCATTTTAGTAAAACCTAGAAATACACCTAAAAATCTGGATAGAGTTACTAAAGGTAAAATGGCCATTTCACTATGTTAACTAAATAATCAGTAAACCTACATTACATTCTTGAAAACTAGACTTTAAGGGCTTTCTAGGGGTGTAAGCCATGTATGATAACCATTTTTAGATTTTGAGATACATGTCCGTAAAACCGGGTTAACTTCAGAATTTAACATTTTACGTCTATACTAAAAATAGTAAACGTATAAATAAAAGTGGTTAAACTTGGAATTAAACGACAAAACTTGGTAGATGCTTAATGTCACATAAGATCAGGTCACATATGGATTTAGGAGTCTAAATAACTTGGTTAGGTCTAAGATCGAAGTCGTACATATCTCGTGAACATGTTTTGCACTCGTCACATTATTTTACGTAATAATTTACTTATATAATTATACTAAGACGCGGCACTTATTTTTAGGTGGTGCGTAAGAGTTATTTTCTCGTTCGAGACGTCATATACTTCTGATCTTCTTCTACTTACGGTGAGTTCATAGCCTCGCATTTTAATACTTTAATTGTTTTATAAACCCGCGAGGGGGATAACATGCTTGTTTTTAAAAATAGAACACAAGGGACCCGAATGTATGCTAGTAGTCTTGATTATTATAAGTTAGCTTAACTCGCTAGATAAAAGACCCGTGGAAATCATGAATTGTTAACTACCAGGTAATGGTAGACACTTATACATGAAATAGTACTATTTGGAGGTTGCCACCTCTAATCCGTGACGACTGGCTATCGTTATGTGTCAGGAAAATGACACTACAGATGCGTTGTATAGAGAGTAATATGCACTCATAGCGAGGGTGTATAGTGGGCATTTTTATTATATGGTAACGTTCAATGTCATGAGGCTTACAATAACCCCCCTATAACTTTGTCTGATCCACATCGTTATGTCTTGATGAGTTTGAGAAATGATACTTGTGTTCGGAATTTATTATATATATAAACTTTATAGATTCACTCAACATTATTGTTGACTTTTTATCATGTTTTATCTCAGGTCCTTGAAGGTAATTCGGTGATGAAGATTTCGGAGAAGCTAATGAAATAAATATTTTGAAGGCCCATTTAAAGAAAATAATTCAAAGAAAATATTTGAAAGGATGTATTGATTATGAAAACATTTTAGGACCTATGTTGTGAAACTTTTATTTCGAATGGTTATATTTAAAAACGTCTCTTTTCGAGTCGTTTTTTATGCTTGAGTTATTGTATTAAGACGTAGCACCCTAAATGACCCTTCCGCTGATATATGAAATATGAGGGTGTTACAGTCATATTTTTTTCTTTAGGATGAATGCGCCACTCGGCTCGCCGAAGGCCCAAGATGAATCAGGTGGTGTGAGCTTTGGAAGGATATGTCTCATTATCTGACTTAAACGATGGAATCCAAGAAAGACACAACCCAGACTATGTGTCCCATAGAAGTTGAGACGATGATCTAATCATATTGAGTTTTCTGGTTGATTTTCCTCAAGTAGACTAGATTAAGAAATGATTTTGAAAATAGAAAGAAATGTGTAAAGGTTGTTGCTTTTGTATTGTACACTGCATTACTGTTATTTTTTCAGGTGCATATGTGATTTTTATGTAGTGCATCATAATTTTTATATATGTTTTTGTAAGTTGCTTTTTGTAGTACATCATACTTTTTATCTCCAGTATCTTTATGTTTGAATTTAATGCATCATAGTTACTACATCATAGTGTTATTGTTTAGTGCATCATGATGTAGTAAAATAACGTTGTGATACAGTTATGTTTAGTGCATCACTGATGCAGTAGTAAAATAACAGTGTGATTGTAGTAGGGTATAATATATATATATATATATATTTATATATATTATATATATATATACTATTTATATATATATATATATTTAATATATTATTATATATATATATATATATATATATATTGTGATGTAGTAGATTCATACATTGGGATTAATAGTTAACATTGTAATGCAGTAGATTAATATTGTAATGTAGTAGATTTATAAATATAATGATGTAGTATATTTATATAATGTCGAAAATATGTTGTAACTTGTGTAAAAAGAAGTGATGCAGTAGGTGTTTATTTATGGCATATAATTTAAATTAGGTCAAGAGTAGTGTGTTCTATTTGTTGAAATGTGCTTGTGTGTGTATTTGTATGTATCATGTCGTTGATGTAAATAAGTGATGTAGTAGATGTTTTATAATGGATTTAGTTTGATCATGTTATAGGTAGAAGGATGACGAAAATAAGAGACTAAGATATGGTGAATATGCAGTTGTATCTGGTAAGTAAAAGTCAATTAGATTATTAGTTGATTTTTTTACTGCATCAGAGTGTTATAATTAGTGCATCACTATGGAAATCGTATATTAAGTTAATACTCTATTATACATTATCACTGAATAGGCAGGTATGTTGACTACTTGATGAGGAATAAACACCCAAGATGGAATGAGATGTTTACTGAAAGGGTCGTGGTATTTTTATGGCATATGGAAACTTACGAGGGTTGTGGTATTTTTTTAGGAAGAGTTAAAAAAGAAGGCGCAAGTCAAAGATGACAAGTCCATCTGTTGCGAGCAAAGTACACGACAAAGATGATCTTTAAAAGGCGAAAGTCTTGGCAGGCACAAAGGCATATAACAAACTGTGATACACTCAAATTAAAAGAAAGAATGGTACCAAGGATTATTGAACGCGTAACAAGAATTCTCAGATGATACTTGTGAATCATACAAGACAATGTTTATTCAATTGCATCACAGAGCAATGTTCTAGAAAATGAACAATAATACAGTAGAATATAACTATAATGCAATATTATTTGTAATGTATTTATAGTTTTTTTTACTATATTACAGTTTTATTTCTATTGCATTACAATTATACTCTATTGCATGCCAGTTTAAATTTTATTGCATCATAGAGTAATGTACTAGAAAATGAAAAGTAATGTAGTAGAATATAACAACAATGCAGTAGAAAATATTTGTAATATATTTATAGTTTTTTACTGCATTACAGTCTTATAGCTATTGTAGTTAACTGAATGATCAATGTTTGATAAGTTCTTTTAGTTTAGTTAATGTTTGTTGGAAACTAAGTACTTTTTCTTTTAATGACCAGTCATTGTAAGTACATAAAAAATTAGTACAACTCAAATAAAAAGTTACTGCATCACAATGTATTTTGTTAGTGTATTATCGTTAAAAAAAGTTAGTACATCTCAGTTAAAAAAGTTATTGCATCACAATGTATTTTTTTAATGCATTACCGTTAAAAAAAGGTAGTACATCTCACTTAAAAAAGAGTTGTCTATTGGAAATGTATACTGTAATGTACAATCATATATTCTACTGCATTACTGTTATTTCTACTGCATTACAATGTATAAGCTTCTGAATCATAATGTATAAGATACAACATTACTATGTAAATGCTACTGCATCACAATACACTAAACAAAAATAACAGTATGCAAATTTAAAATTGATAAGAAAAGATACATAATATATTTCATAAACAAATGGGATATTATTGTATTGTAGTTTGGTAAAAATTATATGCGTCTCTAAAAAAAGTCTTATAAGTAATCCTTGAATATCTATACTATTGTTTGGAGAATTTCTTAAAAAAATAATAATCCAGAAATCATGCTGAAAAACGCTTAGATGTTCTAAGACCGGTTCTTGTCGGCTGTACTTTTTCTTTATCTTAGATGGTTGCAACGGTTCTGCAGTATTGAAAGGCTTAACATTATTTGACCACCGTCTGTTCAAGTGTTTGTGAGGAAACTCCTTAATACTGTTCATTCTTAATACATAAAAGATGTGCCGCCAAAGAAGACCATATGTCTGGTAGTGCTTACAGCTACATTTAACTTCCATTGCAGATTTACAGAAATCAACCTGCAAAATATTTAAAAGAAAATTATTCAGCATGATAGTACAAAACCTACTGCATGACAGTACAAAATCTACTGCATGACAATACAAAATCTACTGCATGACAGTACAAAACGTACTACATGACAATTTAAAACCTACTGCATTAAGCATTAAAAAACACACAGAAACTTTAGTAAAGTATATAAACAAATCAAATGAACTACTAAATAAAGTGTAATGTAGTAGTAATAAAACTGTGATACACTACTAAATTTTTTTTTATAAATGAAGATGGTATACTTGTTTGAGCGAAAAGTAACATCAAAGGAGATGATATAACCAAAAGTGGCATAGTCCCTAATTGCTTGTTCATCGCCCAGAAAAGACTAACCAACTTATCATCATCGACTGCAATAAAAAAATGTTACGAAACTCATACAGTCCTATAAAAATTCAAACATAACCTTAAACTGAAAATTTATCTCTACTTTATGCTAGTTAATCATTGTGTTATCTCTACTGCCTCAAATCCTATACCTTTTATTATCATTTTATTACATAGGTGTATCTATTCTACTCTTATATCTATTGCATCATACTCTTACAACAATTGAATCATACTATTATAACTACTCATCCAATTCAAAAAGTACACAACAAAGAAATCTGATACAAATATTCTTATATTTTCTAGGACATCACTGTTAGTATTTTGTATTTTACTGCATTACAGTCTTATATTCTACTGCATTACAGTTATATTTTACTATAATGCAGTAGAAATAACAGTAATGCAGTAGAATATAAGATTGTACATTACAGTATACATTTCTAGCACCTGAAAGCCTGTGTCTGAATTGCTCTTTATGGTTTAGTATAACGCTCCATACGTCAACTATACAGAAGCAACTTTAACTTTAGGGTAAAGACTTAACAAATACGCACTCTCTAGTTTTGAGTCTTTTGTTTGAATAAAATATCATTGTACATCGAGATTAACATATATTTTTTATTCAGTAAAAAATAATTGTGATGTAGTACAAAATAACCGTAATGCAGTAAGAAGTTAAATGTGATGCTAGAATATTAACTACAATGCAGTAGAATATTTTTAATAAAAACATACCCTTCTTTTATATCTAAAACCAGTATATGCCAAACATCCGCAAATCCTTAAATATTGTAACAACAATCTAACTCCATTTTATTACTTCGTACGATAATAAAAACCGATTAACTTTACTTGATCAATAAGCAATCACAAATATAAATGTTATTTATATCAGTGCATCACACTTTTAGCAACAAGTTCATCACAAGGTGTATGATCAACTGGTCCATCACAATTCATAATTAGTGCATCATAGTACGATCCTAGCGCATTACAGTTATACAATATCATATAGGCATTTTATCAAACACTTGATGTGCAAGTTTTATATACACGTTTTTCATCTACTTTTTTTAAACATATGCTGAATGAATGTTCTAAATACACTAACAAAACAACTTATTTATTTTCAACTTATCTCAACTCTATTCAACTTATATGAATGTGCTGAAATCATGTATCTTTCTAATCTTTGCTAATAAAACAACTTATTCCTTTTCAATAAGCACATTACAATCATCTTTCTTATAACACACATTTTACCTTGAAAATTGATAAGCCTTGTGCAAACTCCATATCCAAGCACTTAATATGGGTGATGAGCTTATAGAATCAACTATTTTTTATACAACCACATCTGATTATATTTAAATCAGATACTAATAAATTATTCTTAATATATATATCAATTAGATACTGATAATCTTACTGCATCACAGTGTAAAATCATTGCATCACATATATAAAAAAATCACATAGACATTTTAACAAACACTTTGTGTGCACCTTTCTTAAAAACAATTTTAATCTATTTTTTTCTTGATTTTGTTTCAAGTTAAGAAACGAACATGATAGATTCTGAATCAAACTCCCAATATAAATAATTAGATCAACATAAAGTAAAAACATAAAAAAAATTAACAAAAAAAACAAAAATTAAGATCTTACTATCATTATTATTGATGTTGAACTAGTTGTTGACGATGAAAACTCGTTTTTAATTGATGCCGAACATTCGTTATTCAATGATGATGAACGATCAATTGGCGTATCAAAAATCAATCAATAGTATTGATCGAATCGCTGGTGAATGGTGGAGATGTATGATGAATGGTGGAGATGTATGATGGTGGTGAATCGATGATGTTGAATGTTGGTGTTGATGATGATGTATGGTGGAGAAGATGATCGACCGGAAGAAACGTAATCGACGTGAGGAAAGAAAAAGAAAAAATTAAACATTATATAGGGTTGGTGACAAAATTCGAAAATACCCTTGATCGTATAAATTAAGGGCAGGAGTATTTTGGGACACGTGGCAGCGTGGCATGTCATCTTATCCTTTCTATTATAAAATCTTTTTTATTTTACCCCAGTTCTCTCTCTCTCTCTCTCTCTCTCTCTTTATATATATATATATATATATATATATCTTTACTTATATATAGGACAGTTTATGACACATCATTAAAGACATGTCATCAAGCTGTCCATGTCACTAATAGCCATGTCAACATTTTTGGTGTATTATATGACACATCAACGCCTACTAGGACATCTACATGGCATAAATCCGGATTTATTTAAAAATTATGTCACTAGGAGGATTCGAACCCGAGTTGTTTGTTTAGATAACAAACGCCTCAACCACTTGACTAGGCTAATGTTTGTGGCAGATTTGATAAACACAAATTAGTGATGCTTTAAAAAATAATCTACGGATTGATATCCTTTTATTAAACCCTAATAACATCTGTCCTTAATTTTCCTCCCCAGTCAAACAAAAATTTGAAAACAAACCAAATCTATTAAAGACAAAACCTTAGATTTTATCTCCCCTCCTCTCATTCGACATTTCCAAATTTAAAATCCCCCAAATCACAAAACGCATTCCCTAATTCAAATCCAAATTTAGTGCATTCAAAAAATAATCACCCAGTCACTGATTCAAATCTCATGCTCAAACCTAAAATTACATTCTCATACTCAAAACAACCGATCTCAAACGCTTCAAAAAATCACTCAAACTTCATGAATGATGATAACAGATGTTGTTGAATAAGGTAATGTAGATAACTGTTTTTGTTAATTTATGACAATTAACGATTTGTATTAATTTGTTTGTTTTTATGATAACATATGCTGTTGAATAAGGTATGTATGTTGGATTTTCCGTTACTCTTTTAGTTGATTGTTTCGTATTTGTTTATTTAGGGTTCTTTGCGACTTATATTAGGGATCCCTTAAAGCTTGGTATGTATGCAAACCAAGTGTTTGTTTTTATGGCTTAATAAAAAAGAATGTTTACTTTTTATTTGGTTATTTCTTTGTGTGGGATACATAATTGTAATGTTCGTTGGAAATTAGGTGTTTGAATTGCTAATGATCTATTTTTTGATTTTGAAATTAGGTGTTTGAATTGTAGATTAGAATTCACGATGCGGCTTATTATCTGGTATGGTTTTAATCCCCAATTTTATTTTTATACTTAGTGTTAGGTTGATGTATGCTAACTATGTAAAGGTGATGTGGTTGTGATCACAAATGCTTTAGAGTGTTATTGTGTAAAATACCAACTTTTGTGATAAGTTTACTTATAAAGTTTCATATACCAAATGAAAGTGGCGTTTGCTTTTGTAGGAACTGGATCCAACATTATGAGAAACCCATGAGTACATATTACTAGCGGTATGTTGTTAATACATTATACACTTTCAATTAGTAGTGCTAAAATATATTTAGCGATTATGCATTTTTTGGTGTACGGGTATGTTTAAACTATAAATATTTTTTTCTTTCTTATAGTAGGATTTAGTTGTTGCACTAGCTGAGGAAGATGTTGTGAAGTTTACTAATGTTGTCAAGGAATTCAACGGTGTGGAAATGGGTTTGTTGGCTCACACATATGCAAACAAGCGTTATCGTGGCTTTTCAGTTGCAAGCCTTAGCAAGTACGTTTAATTATTTAGATTTACATCATTTATAGATCAATTTTATTTTGTTAAGAGTATGGTCTAATTCATGCTATAATCTTCGATAGTTTTTTTTACCCTATGTTTCGATTAGGATTTTATCTCATTTAAATTAATTCTCTTTGTAACTATGCGCCCTAGGCTACAATGACCGAAGCCAAGTCAATGAAGGGTACACCATATTGGATGGCTCCTGAAGTTATAGCTCAGATGGGTTGATACCGGGGCTGTACTAAAGTACATTCCCGATAGAATTGCTGCTAAGTTACTTAATTTTCAAGATTTTCAAAGTGTATTGGTAGATTTATCAAGATTCTCAAAGTGCTTATAATGGCAAAGGTCAGCTTATGATCTCAAGATTCTCAGTGTCTTGATCAGAGTGTATTACTTTTCTCTTACAAATGAAAAATACTATCCTGTAGAAAGTTATAATTACTCTTCGCTTATAAGTTTGTTTCCGTAATTTGACACTTAAATATCAATTTGTGAACATTAATTACATATTACTGTATATGTTCATTTCAGAAATGAACTTTAGGCTTGATCTCTTTAATATGTTCTTTTACAAATGAACTATATCTTTAATATGTGCTTAAATATCACTTAAATACCAATTTACAACAATTGAATAAGTCCGTTTCAAAAATGAACTTTAGGATTGATGTCTTTAATATGTTCTTTTACAACAATTTGTGAATCATCAGATTTTTTTAATAGGCGTTTTGGGGTAATTTGACGGAACTGTTCTTTTTTTCCTTAGAAATCAAGTTTTGTGGTGTATAGCATTTGAATCCAACTATTTATATACATGTATTTTTTGACATTAGTAGGTTTATATTACTGGTTTGATATTTTCCACTACTTAATTCGAGATGAGCTATCAAATCAGAATCAATAAACTACCAACATCACAAACACACTCGAGTGAATGTGCATCAATAATATGTATCAGCTTAGCTAGACCATAACTCAAGCTTTTAAAATATTATTTGAAAACAGGAAACTCACACGTTAAGGGATGAGCTGGAAGCAACAAAATAAAATGTGATCAAGTACTATATAGGTACTCTTGTCTTAATATCTGATGTTGGTTTGGTCGTACTAGGTATGTAAACAATATTACTGTTAGTGGCAATGGTGGTGGTTGGTATTCCAGACCCTTACCAAACGGGCAATGTGTTTGTAAGTTTTACAAGAATGGACGGTGCAAGAGGAGGCTTCCTTTAACTATTGTCATAATGGAAGCACCAGCTAGATCGTGATATAGAAACATTAGAATTACGGTTAAATATCATCACCATTCATGCCGTGAGTATCTCTTTATAAAAGTTATTATTTTTTCTTCATAATAGTTATTTTTTTTCTTCAGACCACCACTTAAGAAAATTTATATCTACTTTAAATATTCAAGTTTACATCAGATATCTGAGTCTGCTTACATAATGCATGACACATCGTAGAGGGTAAAGAGTGGGTGTGTCAGATGGTAGGGTAAACGGGCAAAAATATATTTATTTTAACGTGGCTACTTTTTTGTATGGGTGATTGGGTTGGTTTGAGCCTTTCTCCCACACGAATAATTTAAAAAAAATTATTATGGTGTTAAATATGATTATAAAAACATATTGTTGCATTACTAACATGAGAACAAATGATTCTAGATAGATTACATAAGATAAATTAATTATATATAATTAATTATGATTCTTGATTCGTTACCCATGTTTATTACTTATTGATACGAATTATACCAGATTGACCATTCTTAAATAAATGGTTAATATTGCTACCTCTGTTGAATCATTTTCTCCTTGGTTTTGATTTCATGATTTCAAGTTCTTAACCGAGTCGGTCTTGATTGCTCTAACCTTGACATTCTATGCGTAAAAGATCAAACATTGACAAATAACAGTGAGTACATCTTTAAAGGAGATGTAACTGCCAAACTTTGATCCATTTTCGAAAAGTATGTGAAGGGTTTTTCGTGTTATTAATTGTGGTTAATTGTTCTTTGGTAATTAAAAAGTTCTGATGACATCACTATCTACATGGTTTATAATAATATGATCATGTAAGCATACCTTTGAGTGTGGTGCATATCGAATTACTTTTGACCTGACTATACGGGATAATTATTATGTTTTCAGCTGCGACTCTGTTCTTCTAGGCTTTCCTAGATATACTTTGGTACATCGGTCAGATGTAGAAGTTTCTTTGTGAGGAATACATATCTTAGTAATACAAATCTTAAGTAGCTTTTCCAGTTATAATTTCTTTTGTCCATAATTGATGACCAACAATTTACAATGTCCGAAATGCTTACAAATAGTTGAATCTAATTCCAACAGAGACACTTAACAGTAAGGGATGGAGTAGGTTTATTTTTATCTTATATTTCTATATGTTTTCATTATTACAGGGTAAAACTGGGCGACATGGGTAACATAACAAATTGGGTAAACCAAACCGCATCATAAGTGGGTAAGATATGATGCGATTATTATTCGTAGATGCTACATTTGATGGTTCTTAGTTGTGACAAAGAACGACAAACACACAAACTCACAAAACCAATCCTTAAATGAAAATGGACCGCCACCTTATTTAGTTCTCGACACTTTCCGTTATTCTTTTTACATATATTTACATTAAGGTTTTCCTTGTTCAACTTTTGTGTTTTAAGATATTTTGCGATATACATGATAATTTAACGTTTCGTAAGAGAATTCCCCCAAGTAATATTATGAACTAGGCCCGCCCGATTATCACATGTTGGATAAATTATAAATTTGCTAGAGTATAGTTTACCCTTTAATATCATAAATTAAACA
Organism: Tanacetum coccineum; assembly: GCA_026074375.1. NCBI lineage: Eukaryota > Viridiplantae > Streptophyta > Magnoliopsida > Asterales > Asteraceae > Tanacetum > Tanacetum coccineum. Next base: position 18,403 of record BQNB010044711.1, on the reverse strand, counting down.
CTTAACCGTTTTCACAGGTAGGTGTTGTTTTTAAGAAGACCCGTAATTTCACATGGGCAACTATAGTAGTAAAAAGCAAGAGAATGATAAAGGTCTTGTTTGTGAGCAAAGATAAATTATTCAAATTCAACAAAAAATGTTGTTTACAAGGAAGTATTAGTTTGTATTTGAATGTTTTACTACCTTTCGTATGTCAAGAATGTTTGTTTGATATCAAGGTTTTGTATACATAACACAAAACTCATCCCATTTCATTTGTATATTATCTATTAATGATAGTTATATACTTTTGCATCGACATAAACAAAACATACACCTAAGATTTACTATGTACTAAAATGAAGCTAGCCCGCCCATTCGGGAGGGCTATGAACTAGTATGTATATATATATATAATATATATATATATATATATATATATATATATATATATAATATATATAATATATGATATACATTATATATAATACATTTTATGACACTCATAAAGACATGACATCAAGCTGTCCATGTTACTAATTGCCATGTCAATGTTTTTGGTGTATTATATGACACATCAACGCCTACTAGGACATCTACATGGCATAAATCCAGTTTTTTTTAAATTATGTCACTGGGAGGATTCAAACCCGGGTTGTTTGTTTAAATAACAAATGCCTCAACCACTTGACTAGGCCAACATTTGTGGCAGATTTGATAAACACAAATTAGTGATGCTTTAAATCAAAATATCTCTTCAATATTTATATTTAGAATGTATCCCCGATTTTAAAATTGATATCAATCATTCCTTCTAACTGAAACCCTAATTATCCTCCTAAATTCATTTCCGATTTCAAATTTCATATCAACAAGGTTTGTAACCCGCGCTTCGCTGCGAAGCGTGGGTTTTTGCTTTGTTGTTGCGTGATTGGGATGTTCGTATGCGGTTTCTTTTTTTAGGAAGAAACTAATGTAGATCACGAAAACAGTGATGCGGGACGATTAGCGTGCCGTTTGGGATAAACCCATGTTATCGACATTGTGACGAAGCTCAAGACTTTACAATTGCGAAATAAGCTAAAAAGGTTTTTTAAAAAATAACAGTTAATCCTATGTTTCATTCCAAAATAGCAAAATGTGATTCACATAAGTTGTGCAAGTAATCTTGGTTGCCATCAGGAACATGAAACATATTCTACTATGTATTTCTAGTTCCTGGATAAGATGGTGAACCTGCAAAAACACAAATAAGAAGTGAGAAAACTGTCATTAATTTTGCATGCTCGCATCATTTACTGCATATAGTGCGGGGAAAGTGAAGGAAAGAATGTCACCTGATGTAGCAGATATTCTAAACCCCCGTAAGTACTTTTATGTTTTTTTTTCTAGTTTCATAATGTAAATAAGTTGATGCTCATAGTTTTAAAAACTAAATGTTTGTCCTGCTACATAGTTACTAATGTGGAAGAGCAATAAAAGTAAGAGCTAGCCATCTCATACACTTTCTGTGGAATCTCATAGTACATATGGCTAGATAAAAGCATGAATTTAGAGTGGTTGCAACTAATATTGTCGTTAATCCACCCATAACCACTGCTAGCTTTAAGGTACATGCCTAATTTAGTGATTTCGACTGTTTAAATCAGTGATGTGCAAGATCAGACCCTGATTTGCTTATCTGATTCTCTGTGTGGGGCGATTGTAGTCCATGTATTTCCTCTTGGAATCTTTGTGCGTATCGGTGTGGGAATTGTAGTCCTAACCCATAAACAATTAGTTGCTATTTGTGCACTTACTTTTTCTGACTTAAGCAAATTATTCTTTCTGCGCAATTTAGTATATTCACAATGTTTCCATCCTCAATGTCACGTCAATAAGATCACCACACTTCTTATCATATTTACCCCAAAAGGCAAAAAGAGATCCATATTGAAATATCCATCAAACTCAATATATCACATAAACTATATATATATATATTTAATATATAATATAATATATATATATAATATAATATATTATTAAGAATTACCAATAAAAAATATATTTCTGTAATATAATGATCTTGGAATAGACTTTGCGACCTGTACGGATATTGGAAATGGGAAAAGATGAAAAGTTATGGTTCGATTCGAACACTAATTGTGTTGTATCCACTGTCTACAACTTATTAGTAAAAAAAAACCAAAAAGCATCTTTAGAACGGCTGTTAATGTATCAAAGTTGTGTAGGGACCAAAATAGTAAGAACAAAAGAGAAGTGCGTATACCTTTCATTACATGTAAATCAGATTGTAGAAGTTTTAGGTTGCAAAAATGCTTGCATGATTGATGAAGGGCGCTTTTAATCTCAAATTGTCATCAATTTTAGTGCGCAAGCTTCGACAAAAAGTTGAAGACATCTTTTACACTACAGTTTGTGGACCGATTGTTCATCAGCACACTGATTATTTTTCAACAACCAAAAATCATAAACAAAACATCCGTTAGTGAACAAAAGATTTCTCAACACAATATTTTAGCAACGATAGTAGCTCACTGAAGCAGAATAGTAAGAAACGACAGCGGCTAATAGAAGCAGAATATTAAAATTTCATGCTGTCAACAAAGGGGTTATTCACCTCAACTTTCTAAGGCCGAATGCTTACTTATTTTTTTGTAAATGTGGTAGAAATACATAAAAGTTTTAGTAACACTTCTTTGATACGTTTAGTGACCTTTATCTTCTTTCTCTCCACACAACCCAATACAGAGGCAACCCCTTTTCCCACAATATAATAATAATGGAATGTATTAGAATAGTAGTAATCAAATATATGTGACAAACTAGTGACTCCAATTTTTTGCTAAATAAATATTTACATACTCTGTAATATGTTTGTTATGTCAGTAAACGATGAAGATTACAAAAATTAGTAACAATTTTAAAACAGCAACAAATGAAAGACACATATCACATGCGTTGGATTTAAAAAAAACTTTACTCTATAATAAACGAATGAACAGTACCATATAAGAAAAGAATGTAATGATAACAATACACGCAATGATTTATATAACACCATAGTTAGAAGTGGTAGGTGAATCAGATGTGAAATGTGAAACTTATATTGGTATTATTTTCCTTCACAGGACATTCATTTCTATGTACTAAGCAGGTGGCTCCTTATGACCGACATTTAATTAACAAAGTTTATCTATTTCCAGAAGGTATGCTCTTAATTTCCAGTTCTTTATGTTGTTTTAAACTCACCATCAACTAATTATACTACATGTTCAGTTAAATAGAGGAAATTAAAATAAAAAGTACGACCCAAATAGAACGGACCGGCATGTTATTTTTTGCATTAAACAGTCAGCCTTGATTTAATAATCTTTAGCGATTAATAATAAAGTTATAATGGTCCCCTTTTCACGTATCCTTATATAAGTTCTTATCTTCGAAAGCAAAAATTAACCTTATGATGATAATTGCTATTCTCATTGCCAATGCTATACCTTATGCTTGTGTTGGTATCTACCCTTAGGCTCCACAAATAATGGTTACCAAATTTGCCTTTTGAACATACGTATATACTCTTTGTTGAATGTTGGTATAATACTGAACTAAGCTAAAAAAAAAGGAGGATGAACTGTAGAGATAATGGGTTTTAATTATTATTGACTGATAATGGAAGAAGTATATTGCTATTTAAAAATCATGATAACTTTGGTCTTGGAGCAATAAACACTAAACTCTTTTGGTTCTACATTTACTCTTACACTTTTGGCGATTATTATAAGGATTGAAATGGTCATGCATATGTTATAAATCTTTGGATTCCAACATTTACATTTATACTTACAAAACTCTATGAACTCACCAACTTTAATGTTGACACTTTTAAGCATGTTTTTCTCAGGTGAATTAGATGCTTGGACTATTTGATGTGCATTGGAGTCTTTACATTCAAGTTTTTCATGGTGATGCAATTATGGGACAAATGTTTTATATCAATTTCAAGAAAATCAACGAGATAACTTTTCAAACGACACAGTTAGAGGTCGTTCTCTTGTATCTTGTGCTATTGTATTATGAAGTAACGCCCCCTGACATATTTCCGCTGCGACACATTTTTGGGGGTGTTACAGCCTCGGTTACCATATTACATAACTCAGTATCGAAGCCATTTGTACTTATCACAACCCATTGCAAACGATATCACCATCATTCTAATCGCATAAAAACTAATAGAAAGCGCACTAAGCAAAGCATATTTGCGGAACATAAGCCAAATGTGGGTTGGCATCCTACTTTTCCCATCTATCTGTTTGCCCGAACACGTGCCACTAAAAACACGCAAATCATAGCAAGCGTAAGGAAATGAAAGGCGTCATCAGTAAAGCATCAAGAAAGGGCAACGTAAACATACGTGTGTGACTGGCTTGCCAAAATATGGGGCCTCAGTAAACTATGGTCTGATATACAACATATATGCAGATAAATTATTTTTTGGCTTATTTTACAGCTTATAAGCCTATCGCCATCGTCACACACTCATCACTATCGTCACATGCCATGGATAACGCCAACCAAATGATAGGTGGCATCGAAGAAGCATAAGGCCAAAGTATAAGCAAGCCTGAACCGTATATCTAAATTTTAAGCATGAACAACAGCAATGTGGAAGGCTCAGATTATACATGCTAACAAATCAAACACATTTTGTCTTCCATATTCTTATGAGCCTATTTGAGCCGGCTTACATATCAATAACCTACCAATCATCAATCAAAACGACATATAAGTTCGCATCCACCATATCCATATAACATTAGCTCAGTTTATACATGCTAACAAAGCAAACACACTTTGTCTTCCATATTCTTATGAGCCTATTTGAGCCGGCTTACATGTCAACAGCCTACCAATCATCAATCAAAATGACATATAAGTTCGCATCCACCATATCCATATAACATTAAATTCAATCATGCAAATTATGCATAAAAACTCCGGCTACAATTTAACACAAAACGCATACAAAAGTTTCAATATTAACAAATCAACCAAACCCCTACCTTGCTGTTCCCACCATGCAATTAATGGCAGCTGCTGCCCTTTATATAAAAGTTATAATTAGTAGGGATAGTTCAATCGGTCAGAGCACAATCAGCCATCTATCATCACCAACGTCACCAACCAACCACCAACGCCACACCCCATGAACAGCGGCATCGAAGAGGTTGGTGGCATCGAAGAGTGCGTAAGACTCTTTCATTTTTCTATGGAGAAACCTCATATGAAAAATCACTCAATTAGTACCCCACAACTCAAAATCAACAAACACTCAATTAATGTTGAGCGTGTGTTGAGGTTTATCTCAACACACAACATCACCGAGCTTTTTTTGTTGTTGTTGAAGACAGAGAGATAGAGGATCTGTTAGAGAGAGAAAGAGGGAGAGAAGATCGGTGATGTTGTGTGTGTTTGATGCGTGTTTTTTTGTTAATCTCTAACAGACATGACACGTACCCACCACGTGTATCAAAAATAAACTAATGGAAAGAGAAGTAGTGGAAGCAGCCGACCGGACGGTTTATTAGAAATGGGAAGAACTGAACCGGGTTTGTAAAAGGCATTAATGCCACCTAGAGGAAGCAATCTTACCTTTTATATATAAAGGTATAATTATTAAATACTAGCTTAAAGGATAAAAAAAATTTATTACTATAAGCGTTGTAGGAAACACAATTTCTCCTAATTTAGCTCTTGTTGAAGGCTATTTTATTGATTTATTCTTCTTTGTTATTGGTTTTGTGATAGGTCAAAAAAAAAACACCCCGAACGTCATTATAATGTCTCTCTACTGTGAGTCATTTCGTGTTTAAGTGCATGTATTTGTACTTTTCTCATACAAGATATAAATCTTTCTCTTCATTTTCCAAATGGGTGTTTAAATTATGTGCATAATTTGGTAATCTTGGTTAAACTTGCTATCGATATTGAGAAAACTTGCGCATCGGTATTACTCATTAGTGTCATTAAGTAGTTAAATTTTGGTTGTATAATCGAATCGACACTTTTGTTTTACAAAGAACTATTTCCACGCTTCAAGCTAGTTCGGCCCTCCCAAGAAAAATCATCAAGTTCCGTCAATGGGTTGGTTGAATAATTACTGGTTTTTGTGAAATTTTTACAAGAGATTACATGGGTTGTATCAGCAGGCTTTTTTTTAACAAATGTATTAGCAATTACACTTTGAGTTTCTTTAGATCAACTATTCAAAAAATTTCATATTACCCATGTATAGTTTTCCACTAACAAGTAAGGGATTTAGCTGTACAATAACAACGTACTTTGTAAAGTGTTCCGTTTTGGTACGTGAACTTTTTTTTGTTCTACTTAATGTAACGAACTTTCAAGTTTCGTGTTAATTTGCACCAACTTGACCGGCAACCGGGAAAAAAGTTTGAAAACCAGAAAAAAGCCTACGTGGCATGTTTAAAACTTTCTCTGATGTTTCGTTTTGGTACGTGAACTTTTTTTCTATAAAAATATTTAGTACTTTGTTTAAAAACACGAGAATTATTATAAACTTTTTTTTCTCGGTTAAAATTACAAAAAAATTTATAAACTAATTTTTTAAAATATCAACAAAAATTTTAAAATTACGAATTTTTTATGAACGTTTTTACTTAAAATTGTTTTTAAACGCACATTATCGTCACACCCATGGATAACGGCCACCCCAAATGATCGATTGGCATCGAAGAAGCATAATAACCAAGTATAACCAACCTGAACCGACAATATTCTAAATTTAAGCAAGAACAAACAACAATTCAACACAATGTGGAAGGCTCAGTTATACATCCTAACAAAGAAACATACACTTTGTCTTCCATATTCATATGAGTCCTAAATTGAGCCGGCTTACATATCAACAGCCTACCAATCATCAATCAAAAGGACATATAAGTTCGCATCACCATATGCATATAACATTAGCTCAGATTATACATGCTAACAAAGCAAACACACTTTATCTTCCATATTCTTATGAGCCTTTTTGAGCCGGCTTACATATCAACAGCCTACCAGTCTCATCAAAATGACATATAAGTTTGCACCACCATATCCATACACCATTAAATTCAAAAATCCCCATGCAATTAGCATAAAAACTCCGGCTACAATTTAACACAAAACGCATACAAAAGTTTCAATATTAACAAATCAACCAAAACCCCAAATATAAACAAAACCGCTAATTTTCAAAAATTATATATTTTTCAATTTACCTTGCAGTTCCCACAATGCACTTAAGGCATCTGGCTGCCCATTATATAAAAGTAATAATTAGTGTGAATAGTTCAAAATCGGTCAAAGCACAATCAGCCATCTATCATGCAAGGGCACAACCAACCACCGTACCGCCACACACCATAACGGCGGCAACGAAGAGGTGGTGCAATCGAAGATGCTAAGACTCTTTCATTTATTCTAGGAAAAACCTCATATGAAAAAACACACATTAGAACCCCACAACTGAAAACAACAAACACACAATAAGTGGATGAGTGGTGTTGAGGTTTATCTCACACACAACATCACCGAGCTTCTTTTCTTTTGGTTGAAGACAAAGAAAAGAGTGATCTGCTAGAGAGAGAAGGAAGGAGAGAATGAACGTGATGTTGTGTTTTGGTTTGATGCGTGTTTTTTGTTAAACTCTAAATACATTACACGTACCCACATACGAGTATCAAAAATAAACACATGAAAATAGAAGTAGGGCTAGATCTGGGATAGGGCGGTTGGATGGAATGCATTTAAGACATGCTCGAGAAGGAAAACTCTCTCTTTATTAAAGAGTATAATTCTAACAAATGGAGCAACCTTCCCCCCAATTGACACACCATTAGTTCCCAAACTAGAATTAAAACAACATTACAAAATTCAAAATAACATTCACACAACCAAAAACATATAGGAGTAACCATACCTTTTATACATCATCTCTATTATTGTTAGATTAGAATCTTAATCCTGAAGCATACAATTGATTTAATCACATTTTTTTTCATATACATTTTCCTATTATCTTTGTGTGATGAGCTAGGGTTATTAAGCAATTAATCAAGCAGCAACAAGTACTGATGATACACGGAAGCCAAACCATTGAAACTGTTATTGTTGTTATCAAACTGAATCTTTAATCCGTAATCAGGTATGTTGGATTTGTAATTCATGTTTCAATCACTTTTTAATCATTTAAAACATGATATATGGTGGTTGTCTTATGTTTGATTTCTCAGGTATCCACCATTCGTTGTTTGTCCGTCGCAAAAAAGCATTCATTATTATTTATTTTAGCAAGTATGTGTCGTTCTTTTGCCTGATTTTTATATTTCTTCTTAAATGTTAAATTCATCAATGGAAGTTCATCCACCTAGGCAATTCTTTTTTTTCATAATCAGGTATGTTTAATTTTCAATTATTTTTAATACTTATATATCGATGGTTAGTGTACATATATATAATCAGGTATGTTTTACCGGATTATAGGAATGGAAATATGAAAATTCAACATACCTAATTAAAGATATGATATATTTAAACGGTAGGCATTTTTTTATTTAGTAATTAAAATCAATGTGCAGCGACCAGTGTCGAGGATGCAGCAAGCTATTACTATACATACACCAATGTCAAGGAGCATGAGAAGTAGGTAATAACATTTTTATATATGTTTTTTTATTAAATTCATCAATCAAAGTTCAATCCTTTTGTTTCGTTATACAAAATAACTGAAAATAAATGGTGATAATTAATTTATGCAATAGTAAATGATAGATGAAATTGTCTATGAATAAAATATGGACTGTTGTTGATTTAAGTGATCACACAACACAACAAGAGCAGTAAAAAAAAAACAGCAATATACTATGAAAAAAGATAAATAAAATGTTGAGAAAGAAGAGTTAGATATAATCAATGGTAGATTTACCTCTTGATCATTATTATCAATAAAAGGCCACATATCCTCCAACATCATGACCAAAAGTAATTGATATCATTCCAGAAGATCAGTTTAAATGTACAAATAAACACAAACAAAATAAAATGAAAATTTAGGACGTGGACCAAGTGCTTTAATGTATCGAACCGTCATGAGTGCTGTTTCTAAATTTTGTGGAGCAGTGTTTGTTTGAATCCTTAGTGAGACTGAGGCATACAAGGCCTCTTTAGCTCTTTTTATGACATTGTAGGATTTTAGTTTGACATCATGAAGTTTTTTAGCCACTCTCATCTAGAGTGTTAGTTGTGTTACGTATGTAGTTCAATAAAGTTAGCATCCCTGCTCAATAACATCGGGCCACACAAGGTATGAAAAGTCATTACGACACCATGGCTTTTGTTTGTGCTTTTTTTGTTCCTTTTTTGCATGCTTAAATTAAACGGTGCATTCTTGTGTGTCATGTCAGATACTAATATGATGTTTTTATTATTGAGTTCAGGAAACCCTCCCACCATCTAATTTGATCTCATTACAAAGTTGAACAATTGTTAGATAATTAAGAATTCATTTTGAAAACTTCATTCTACAATTCCTTTATTTAATGCCATGATAAATGTTCATATAGGTTTTGTACGCTGTTATATTCTCAATGAATTACTTTTTATGTTCTTTACTGATATAATTCCATCTTACATTTTCTCACTGAGTTTATGAATTACAGGTCTGGTGCTTTGCACATGCAGAAGTTCCAGGTGTCACATAACCCTTTTTGGGTTATGAGATCAGGGATGACGCAACTGGTATCCCCATATTACCTCCGAGAAAACCATCTTAGCTACCTTAACATTTGGTAAGACATGCTTCATTATTTGTTATTTTTTGAAACTTTTTCCAATAAAGCTCATTTCTAACCATGTAATTCTATGTCAAGACTGCTAGAATCCCATGTCAGATTACTTAAGCCCCATATTTGAGTTTATAGATGTATGTTTAAATTAACATACATGTTAATGTTTTGATTTATGAAATTGCTCAACTTCAAACCATGAGCTGTACTTTTCAGATTTTTAGCCAAACACCAGCTCCCCATTTCTGAATGTGTTATTGCTCGCGCCACTCATCCTCTTAATTGTTAATGTAAGCATTTTACTTTGTTTATGTCGACTTCTATAGTAGCTGCTCAATCTTTTATAATTATTGCAACATAGGATAAATGTCAGGGCCACACTACTAACTGTATTGTTAAACGAAGGTCTAACCAGTATCATCATGCCCGCTACAAGTCCGGTAACTCTCATTGAACACCTTTAGGCTTTAGTCATGACAATAAGTCAATTCCCTAATATAATTGTGTTGGATGACCTTATGTTTAAATGTGGGGCAATTGAAAAATGTGAAGTACTATGGCTATGAGGTTATAGACAGATTAGAAAATCTCAAACTCTTCCGTAGTGAAATTGTTATTTGACAACATGATGTTTCTTATATCTACTTCGAATTGTAAAACCACGAATTTGATCTTTGAATGCATCGACCCATATGATGGATTCATATATCTACATTTGTATATCTTATAATTACTCTAACTGACCCATTTTTAACTTATCTATCCTTCAATTACTCACACTGACCCGTTTTGAAGATTAACTGAATCTGACCCATTATAATATGTCGTTAACTTATAATCGGTTATTAACTGAACACAGGTGTGTTTCTTTTTTGGCTTATTTTTGGTGTGTTTGTTTTTCTGCTCTGAAATCAAGGTGTGTTTGTTTTTTGGCTTATTTTTAGCCTGCAAATGAGCAGCAATGTTGCATAAAGGGCTACAAACAAAGACAGCATAAATATAGCAGTGACACACTATATATTAAAGTTTGGTTTATCCTTTAATCTGACCTATTTTGGCCTGCAATCAGCCGCAAAGCTGCATAAATAGGGATGTTTATTTTCCCACTATGGTTCACACTCACATATACAGGAACAATGGGTGATATAGCATCAAGGTGTGTTTGTTTTTTGGCTTTTTTTGCCTGCAAATCAGCAGCAATGCTGCATAAAGGGCTGCAAAAGCCACAAACTTATACCCTAATTGCAGAAGCCATTTTATATACTAGGTGAACCTATATACCTAGAATTTTTTGGACAAGGTTAAGTCATAATTGTCAATATTGGGTGAACCTAAAACAAGCCATAAAACTGTCTTTAAGATTTGCTATATTTATTTTTAACACCATTGATTCTATCTCCACCATTTAAGGAAAATCAATAACTACATGATATATCCATTTTGTTATTGTCAATGAATCAATCCATGTTTTCTGTCATCTCTTAAACTCTCACTAATTCAACACACTTTGTAGTTAATGATATGCACCAACCTCAAATGAGAAAAGCAAGAAAGGATATATTGAATGAAAATAATCAAACGCCTAATATAACATCTTGGTCATCTGAACAAACTATCCATTCAAGTGAGTGTTTTACATTTGACAGCATGTTATTTTCTTAAGTACATCTAGCCAGTTTAGGTGGGTGAGAATGTTTGAGTAACATGTTAAGATGGTTCAGGCTTGGTTGACCTGTTAACGTCTTTTTCTCCATTTCCCAAATACCTGTACTGTCAATATGTTCATTACAATAGCAGTCTTACATTCTTTTATATATATCATGTAGGAGCCTTTGTGTTGTTAGTATAGCTTTAGGATGCCCTTCAACCCATGGGATGCATTTTAGATTTTTATCATGTTTCTTTAGCAAAAATTTCGTTTGACTCGTTTCAGACAGAACACAATCCAAATTGACCCATTCATGTATATAATTAATATCATCTTCGTACGTGTTGAGGTTCGCTAAGGGTTATGTTTTTGTAGCCATACCTTGTGATAATATGTTTCATGTTTGGATTGCTGGCAGCAGATGAGATTTTGAACTTGACAGCAGATGCATGTTACTTGATACTAAATAAAGATGTAGGAATAATAAAAGGATGGAGTATATGAAACCTATGTTACTGTTGTTACTTCAGAAGCAAATCCAAACACGATATACGCTGCACTTTGAAAGGTATCTAACGTGTTTATTAAAGTTGAAAGGTAAAAGATTCTCTTGTCATAGGCGATGAAGATATTAATTTTGTGCATATTATTTCCAAGCAGAGGTTACCAGATATTTGGAGAAATTTCATTTCGTATATTGGTGGGGCGACCTGATCGTATTTGCAGCCATGGCGGGTTCAGTCTTCCTTTTATTCGTTTTTATATTTGCACATCGGTTTATATTGTCGAGTCATTAAAGAATTGCTGTGCATTTGAGTTTTTCAGTAGTTGGAAAGGATGGAGGAAGAGTTGGGCGGATCCCGCAAGTAAGCATAATTATTGATTTTTGTAGCTTTAGCTTTTTAGCAAGTTGTGTAGATTATGCATCAATATACACGACGAAACACCCTATAAATCTAACTACCAAACACCCCTATAACTGTAATAACCAAACATACCTTACCCCTCTCCGTAACCGCGAACCAAACAGGCAACCTCTATTACTTTAACATAACCAAACACCCTATACTACCCACACTAGCATGAGCCAACAAATATGTTGCTTTCGATCTCATTGGTGCTTATGTATTCCTGTCTCCATGTAAAATTGATCATATCGCACGTCTTCTTGAACTTACAACAATTGAATCACATGGGAACGTACCCCCTTTACATTTGTTGATGATTGCTTGGTTTGTTACTTACGTATATTGGAAACTATGTGTCTCCTATTTTAGCTAATGGGGCCATTTTACACATGTCAGGTATGCCATGAGTTCTACATCCGTAGCATCCAATGATCATTTCCCCTTTACTGCATCTCAACTATGAGGAGTGGGAGTTGAGACATCAACACTCGACACATCATTTACATCTGATGTGGGAAGTTCAGTAGCACTGCATTTAGCTCTTGATTATGGAAAGTTATAGATATTTCAGTCAACTCTCTTGGAACTACAGCCTTTCGAATCTAACAACAAATTTGTCAAATTTTAGAGGTAATTTTGATCTCATTCCCTTATTTTTAAGTCATTGTTGTTTGTTAGATAGTGGCATTGTCTTTGATTGCTTTTTATTGTATACTATATATTACATTCTCTGCTCATTTTCTCTAACTATGTTGCTTTCCATTATGATATTTCAGATCTAGGAGCTCTTGGGAACTATCCCGGTTTACCTTTTCTTCATATTTAGATATATTACTTGATTCTCCCGAGCAAGAGCACATTAGTAGACTAAGAACGCCAGTATCTTGGTTTCATTTTATTGCTTCATCTCTATAAAGTGTAATATTTTTTGCCACGTTAAATGAAGCTCTTTAAGATACCATTAAAGTGAACTGTTTGAAATTGCCACCTTAATGGAATACAAATATTACCCAATCAGTTACAGATCATGAAATGATTCCAAACAACATAGGTTTTTTTGAAATTTTATGTTAAGATATTTTGCATTAATCATGATTTATTTATGCACAGTTTAAATTCATGATTTGTTAAGATATGTTTGGAAAATGCATGTAATGAGTTTCAAATATGGGTTGGTTATTGGTACCCCCTAGAATACCATTGGTACCCCTCTTGGCCCGCTATGTTTTGTATTTTTTGATTTTTGTTGTCTTTTAATTTTTTTTATTTTTCTTTTAGTTTTAATTTGATTTTTTTTATTTTAGTTTTGATTTGATTTTTTTCCTTTTAACTTTTGTAAATTATACTTTTTTTCGGGTGCGTTATCAGAATCAAATAGTTAGTGAAAAAATAAATTGTCTGTATTTGATTTTTTGATTTTAGTTTTGAATTGATTTTTTTTTCTTTTAACTTTTGTAAATTATACTTTTTTTCGGGTGCGTTATCAGAATCAAATAGTTAGCGAAAAAAATTGTCTATATTTGATTTTTTTTCTTTTAACTTTTGTAAATTATACGTTTTTTCGGGTGCGTTATCAGAATCAAATAGTTAGCGAAAAAATAAATTGTCTATTAATTAACAGAATCATGTAATGACTACAATAACTTAATAAACTAGAGATTAACGATTACATTGACGAAAATGCTACATTTGTCTTTGATTATTAATACATTTAGCATACGCGATGTCGATTTGAATATATGTCTTCCCATTCGGGAGCGTTCCCACTTGCGTACCACCTCCATTGTGGGTGATTTGGCGGGATTGGACTATTTTCATATAACGTCAAATTAATGTAATGAATACCCCCCACAAGTGCAATCACAATGGGACGTTTTGGTTGTGGTCGGTCTGGGCCGTGCCAAAGCGGAAAACACATATTACTTTGTTCCGGGGATATAAATATAACTGGCTGGTTATAGAGTGAAGCAATAACCAACCCTGTGTCTGGCATACACATCCATTTATCCCGCGGCGCAATTCCAAGTCCAAAATGATCCACGGTGTGCCGAATACGTTGAAATCCATCACTGAGCCACATCTCCGTGAAAAGCATCTCGTAATTATCTAACGCTTGCAACAAATTTTGTCTAATTGCAGGCCACATATTTTCTCTGAGATCAATACCGACGGCAACTGAACGAAATCCACAATTTCCATCACCTTCGACATTGTTTATACGGAAGATGTGTGGTCGGAAAATCTCTGGAATATAATCGATTAAATTATTACTTTGTGTCATCTGCCTCACGTAAGAACTGTGTCTTGCGGGTTCTTGGTTCAAGTCTGGGACTTTTGTAGGTTTTGAATAACTTCGACGACTTGGATCTGCAACTGGTGGAACAAATTGGCTTGTTTGTTGGCGATGAGGATCTGCATTTTGTGTAACAAACTGGTTTGTTTGTTTCTTTTTGTCCTTTGTGCTCGGACGTCCACGAGTATTTTTGTGAACAACAGGTTCACGAATTGATACAGATTCTGGTTCGTGTATCCCTCTTAACTTTGTTAACCAGTTCTTTTTGACAAACGTCGTCACTTTGGACAATGCATTCTGGAAGTTTTGTACACCATTTTGACAATTAAGATCATCTTCAGGCGTAACAGGCCAAGGAACATATAGGGTTCTCCAGAAAATATCAACACGCTCTATTGGAATTGACTGACCTGCATTCATTAAAAGTTACTCATGTAAGTTACTGTTAATTATAAGGAAAATAATGTGATAGTCATAAATTTAATATAATTACCCTGAATATCGTAGAAAAGCAGTTCGTGCGAACATGGTAACCCATAACTTGTCCGTAACTGACAACCACATTCCTCACTGTTCGGTCGTCCGAGTTCTTCTAATATGTAATCCAAAGCATAATGTGAAACTTGACCCCACAACTCTTCAAATTGTGGTATATTAAATTTATGTTTTCTCACGTTTATGCTTCTATTAAAAGATTCTTTTATAGCAGTTTCTTGCCCAATGATAATTTTATCGATCGAACTCAACAACGTGTCTAAGTTGGATTGTGCGGTGCCCAAGTATTTTTTCAACAACGCGTGTTGACTCTCGACTCTACATGTAGTTGATTCACCATAACTAAGATATTGATCGGTCAGCATAGAGACAAACATGTGTCTATAGTTTTCTAACCAGTTATTCAGATACTCAGAAACCTCTGAAAACAATGAATTAATAAAAGAAACATATTAATAAAAAAGTGAATCTGATATGTGAAGATTAAAATAGTACCTCGATGTCCGACCAATAACTCTTTTAGTCTTTCATAATAGTGCACGAATCCTGCTTTAGTTGGAGCTTTAATCATATGTTCCCATGTATATTTAACGGAATCCCACTCTTTTACCGTTTTAAATCTTTGTCTACAATGCTTAAGCATATTATTTGAAATATGCCATCTACAAAGTAATTTCTTAGCATTCGGGAATTCAACGTCACATGCCCCCATCAAGGCCAAATCTCTGTCAGTGACGATAACACGCGGGTAATGAACTTCGTCTATCACCTTCTTCACACATTGCAATACCCAACGAAAATTAGGTCCTTGTTCTTTATCTAAAAAACTAAACCCCATTGAAAATGTTTTATTTGTTGAAGTAAATCCGACAATTTCAAAAAAGGGTAATTTAAACATCGTGGTATTGTAAGTGGAGTCCATTATCATGATTTGTGGGAATGTACACCATATCGCATACGACGTCGGATGAACAAAAAACAGTTCCTCAAGCTCATTAGTTAGGTCATTTGTCCTCTCGTAGTATGCATAACCTTTACGCGTCAAATGTGACAAAAGAAGTTGTATTTGAGTTCTATCACCTTTTATGACTGCACGAATCTTAGTTTGTGCGTTATATACATTTCTAACGCTAGACACGTTATCCGGATTACGCTCCTTTATTGTCGAAAGTATATAAACGGGTTTGTACTGTTATACTTTGACAATTCTTCCACCAAATGGAACTCGTCTTCCTCAAGTCGCATTGCATATGGGTGACCTTCCAACGTCGGTGCATATGGATGATTATGCTCATCAAGCTGCACCCTCAACCTCCAAATATCATAAGTTTTATAATAATTTGCCACTAATCCGAATGGAACAATCGTATTTAACGTATCCCCCGGATTCCCTTTAATACTAGATCGCTGAACGATGGATTGATTATTCCCCATACCATTTTTTCACACATAAGCTCGATTTTGAACATATATCCGTTCTTTTTTTTTGTTCTTCGTTTAACAATTACAAACCCGAGCGTTCGAGCGACATTTTGCGCCCAATCAGTTAGTTCTTTGTGAGAATTGAACGCCTACGATATGCAAAACAAACTACCGTTATATACACGTTTTTATTATATACACGTTTTTTACGCGTTTTTATTATACGTTTTTATATAATTTTTTTACGTGTTTTTATTATACTTTTTTTGCACGTTTTTATACACGTTTTTATATATATATTTTTTACGCGTTTTTATTATACGTTTTATATATCTTTTTTTTACACGATTAAACTTTTTTATATACCCACGCTTATATAAGTCACCCTCAATAGTAGCACCCACCCACCATACCACTCACTCTTAATACCACTCTTACCCACAATTTATTTCTTTCTAGTTACTCTCTCTCTCTCCAAAAAACCATCACTGGCAATATATCTCTCTCTCTCTAATAAAACCACAAATGGTTTTAATCCATCTCTCAAATACACAATTTCGTGTATGGTATTTATGGTTGCTTATGGTTTTATTTCATTTTATATCTAAAACGAAACCAATGATGGATCGATCTCCTCATTCAGATCTGATTTAAACGAAAGCAATGATGTTTCGATCTAGCCTGTTTCAGATCTAACCGTATTACGGCTTGATCTACCCTGTTTTTTATGATGGTGGTTTGTTTCGTTTATGTTTGGTTTCGATTAGTTTCAGATCTAAACGAAAGCAGTAAGTATTTTTTATATCCAAGATCTAAATTTATGTTTGTGTATATTCGAAAACGAAAGCAGTATATTCGATTCGTTTATGTTTTTTTACATCTATAAAGTATTTTCTTGGAAATAAAATATAGATCTTGGATATGAAAATATTTTAGATCTTGGATATGAAAATTTAATGGTTTCGTTTGATTATGGTTCCAGCTTGTTCGGCCAGGGTCTTTTGTTGATTTATGTTGGAAATAGAACATATTTAAAGGCGATGATGATTTAAAAAATAAAATAAAAGAACGTTGTTGATTGGAATGGCAAAACTAAATGGATTGTAAAGCGAGATTTTATCCGCTTTGCAACCTTCATATTTGCAACCATCAATAATACGAACTATAAGTCTGAGCCTTTTAAAAATCTCTGTTTTCTTTTTGTCATTTTTTAAAACTTCAACACATATTTTGTATGTAATATTTGAGATAAATATATGTAATAGCATAAAATTTAATACCTGTTCCGTGTAAAACGGGGAAGTATTCGTCATTTTTCGAAACAAAAAATAACAAATGTTAGCTTGCTATTTTTGCTAGTATATCGCGTCTTTTACCCAATTTCACGGTAAACTTTCATAAACCCAACTTTCATGTTTGTGTGAAATCTTTTATCGGCTTTTATATACAATTTGTAAGAGTAAGAATACAAATAAAAAAGAATATGGACTGTTGAGTACCCATATGAGAAATGCTGGACTAAGACTTAATATTCTCTACTTGACCAAAAAAACAAAGAAAAAATCTGAAAGATGCAAAAAGAGTGACAGAAAAGTGAAAAGCTCAAAAGAAAACAAAGAAAAAATATGAAAAGCTAAAAGAGTGACAGAAAAACTGAAAAGCTCAAAAAACGAGAAAAAACATTAGGGGGGGTATTTCTTAGGGGGGTTACCAATAGTAGCACCCGAAATAGCGACGTTAATTAATTAAGAATATACCAACACAATTTGAACACCTCACCATCATCGCCTCGGGACTGAATACTTTG
>BQNB010044710.1:12992-44723 GCA_026074375.1 Tanacetum coccineum | reverse complement strand
TCTTTTCCTAAAATATCTCCTACATATCTCTTTAGCAGTACTAAAACAGACTAACAGTACTAACTAAGTATAACAGCAGAAACTCTTCTAGCAGTAGTAACATTTTGTACTGGCAGTACTAATATTACACTAGTAGTAGTAATGACTTAGAACTTTTTCTTCAATCTTGAGCAGCAGTAGTAACTCCAACCAACAGTTGTAACTTGAACCAACAGTAGTAACAATCATAACTAGCAGCATTAACTTCAACAACACTAAGAAGCCTTTTATTCCTAACAATCCTCCCCTAAACTTGATGTTCACTTTCTGAATATTCAAGTTTCTTGATTAAAAGCTTTATCTTTACTAGGAGGATGTATCTAAACACTTTATCTTCTTGGTCTTTCAGTCTACATGAATATCTTCCTAAGAAGTTCTCTGGACATCTCATTATCTTGATCCACCAAGAGCTTTGCAACCAGCATCTGTGTAAGAGTTCCCCTTAATAATGGATACTCCTTCTCTACCAGCATGTAGATGTCTATTCCCTTCTCTGTAGACACATGATGCACTCCACATGAATCATATAGCCTCCAAGTTAAATCATGAGTATGCTTTTGAAGCTTCCATAACTCATCATCAGTATCTAGTTCAAACAATCTCTTTAACTCAACCCATATCTCTCTTTATTTGTCATCTGTTGGTTTTGTTGAATTGAACTTCTCTTTAACCAGACTCCACAGCATCACTAAGTCATCCCTGTCAAAGGCTTTCAGCATATCATCAAAGAATTTATGTACCTCAGTATGATTTCCAACTTTGATGATCTTCCAAGTCTTCATAGTTCCTTCAGTGTAAATCTCCTAGTAAATTATTAGATACTTAGTTTGTAAAGCTTCAACATTCATCCATTGCTCTGGAACTATTATCATCATTTGTTGTAGCTCTTCTTGTGACAGTTCTTCTTCTTTATCTTTTGGTTCTTCATTTGGTTCTAAACTTTCATCAATCTTTTGTCTCTTTAAACTTTCTTGATCAAGTTCTTCTTCTACATCTCTCTTTGAACTTCCAGCTGCTAACTCAGGAATTACCCTT
Organism: Tanacetum coccineum; assembly: GCA_026074375.1. Classification (NCBI taxonomy): domain Eukaryota; kingdom Viridiplantae; phylum Streptophyta; class Magnoliopsida; order Asterales; family Asteraceae; genus Tanacetum; species Tanacetum coccineum. The sequence goes on along the minus strand of BQNB010044710.1, from coordinate 43,649 downwards.
GCAATTTCACTCTCTATTAGAACAAAAGTGTGTACTCTCCTTATTTTTGTTTTAAACAAATTCTTGATCTCATCAAAAGAATAACCTCTCAACTACTGAAGTGTATAACCTCCCATGTGCTTGATATAATTAGACATATAGGTTCTCTGTTGAGCCTGTGTGGGTGGTTTATTCCTCCTTTCTTTAGCTCTTTATGCAGAAAAATACATTTTTCTCTGATTGATAAGCTCTACAAGCATTCTTGCTTGTTCAGCTTTGGTGTACATTTCTATTTTCTCTGCTTGTAACCTCTATGCTAACTCTTCATCAGCTTCAACTCTAGGTTGTATGTATTCCTATTCTTCAACATTGAAAGAGATAGCTACTTCATGTACCTTGGCAATCCTCTGCCACTCTTCTTCCTCAAGTTTAGCTTGTAGTCTAATAGCTGCTTCATAACCAAGTCTTTCTTGTTCTTGCTGCAACTTTGTCTTGGTCTGTGCAGTTTCAGATTCAGATTCATCCATTTTAGCTTTACCTTTGTCTTTGACTGCACTCTTCCTAATATACACCAGTGTCTCAGCCATAGTAATGTCATCAGCAGTAGAAACCCTTCTTGTAGGACTGGCAGTAGTACTAACAGCAACACTAGCAGTAGTAACTGCTGCACCAGTAGTAGAAACTGGCTTAGCAGTACTAACATCCTTCTCAGCAGTACTAACATCCTTAGCAGCATCAAGATTAAAATTAAATTCCATATCATGCTCATGCCTCCCCTGAATCTATGCATCATGTTGTACTAATGAAATGGTAGGATCTTGATCAATTTAAGCTATCTTCCTCTCCTGTTTGGAAGGATCCTCCAAATCATCTTCATCATCAGAAACAATAATTCTGGCCCTTTTTCTAGCTTGGTTGGACTTAACTTTGTTCTCCAACTTCTTTACCTTCTTGATAAGCTTAGTATAAGCAGCACCATATGTAAGCTTGGTCTGCTTCAAGTCTGTCTCCAAGCTCTCCACTTTCTTTGACAATGTTGTACATAAAACCATCAATTCTTGGAGTGTCATACTGCCCTCATCACTTCCATGTGTGTTAACTCTTAGGAGAGGTGAATCTTGGGGCATGGTAGGGGTCTTATCAATGTTACCACTGCCCTGTCCTGCTTCTAAGCCAGTGACAGTAGTGGTAGCCCCTCCAAATCTGACATCCACACCTGTGGAAGCAGCCTCATCTCCTACAAGGGACTGAGTAGAAGATCTAGGCTGATGAACCACAGATTCATGTCTGTTAGTTCTCCTAGAAGTTGGTGAAATTGGTGGTTGTGAGGTTGATGGAGCACCGGTGGGTATGTGATAGGACTTAACTGGGTGTGTTGATCCTTCACCCTGAACAACTGGGCCCTGAATAATCATTGCAGGAAACAATGGAATGTTTTCCCCTGTATAACTCTTAGAAGCCCTCTTCATATGGCTAAAAAGTTTTTGAGTGTGGGTAGGAGCAATATAAAGTCTTATATGAGGTTGAAGCAGTCTCTTGTGCTTGCTCAAAAACACTTGAATAAATCTTGGATACATTAAAATTTTGTGTTTACTATCCAAGTTTTTCACCATACCATCAAAAATCAGTTTAGAAAAATTAAATTTTCTATTAGTGGCCAAGCAAATAATAGGAGTTGCTATATTTCTATTGAATTGTTCCCAAGAGGTTTTCTTAGGACTTAGACAATGTAGGATGGTATGGATGAGAAATCTCCATTGAGGGGAAAAGTGTCCTTTTTGAAAGGTCAATTTGTCAGAAGTTGACACATACCCCATTAAGGAAAGTTCTTCAAAGATTTCAGTAGTTGGCAAAGAACTAATACCATAAGAATCTGCTAATTGGAGATGCCTTCTAAACAGATGCCTCCAGTAAACAATCTTACTTTTCCATCTTTTGTTAGTAGTTAATTCAATTTTCCATTATCAAGTGTTTCTGGCTGTAGCAGTTTCCTAAAAACTATTTGCTAAGAGGAAACATAGATAGTGGATTTATCTGTAAGAACATACCTTATGTGACTAGCATTGAGAAAATCTACTATTTAGTGAAATCCTTCACTTCCCTCTGGTTTCTTTAAGTAGGCGACCATGTTGTGTGTGTCACAGAATTCTAAATTCGCCATTGTTAATTGAGAAAAGTTCAATTAGAGTTATGGGTTATGTTCATTTATGAGAGTATGTGTGTCTGGCAAAGTCAATTGAAAATATATAGATAGCACTTAAGGTTTTGATTGGACCGACTGAATTTATCTTGAAGAAATCTTGTGATGTAAAGAAAGATTATGAATTATCCAGAATAAGGAAACCTATAAGCAAAGTAATTGGCAGAATTATCTCAAACGACTATATTTATTTGCTAAAAATCTGTTATTCCCAAACAGCACTAACGGTAGCCTAGCAGTACTAAGTTTAGCCTAACAGTACTAAGTAATGCCCAACAGTACTAACTTTTGACTTACCAGTTTTAACCTTATTTTTGTTCCAAAAAGCATTCCCATCAACAATTTTGATTCTCACAAGCTCTCTTTCTGTTTTTATTCTCACTTTATCTCTTAATTCTTTTTCTCACTGAATCACTCTGTCTGTTTTTGTTTCATACATCTCTCTTTCTGTTTGTTATTCTTACTTTATCTCTCAATTCTTTTTCTCACTGAATCACTCTGTCTGTTTTTGTTTCACACATCTGTTTTTCTGTTTTTGAACTCACTACATCTCTCATTTCTTTTTGCTTACAATTCTCTCTGTCTGTTTTTATTTTCTCACAATTCTTTTAAGCTCACTTTTTCTCTCTATCTGTTTTTTCTTTTTCTCAATGCTCACAGTATTAATTATAACAGCAGTACTAATTATACTTACCAGTAGTAAGTTAGGCCAACAACACTAACTTGAATTTCATCATTAGCTGCTGTTCCATTCCATTTCAAGCATCATTTGTGCATAATCCGCTGCATATTAACACAATTAACCTCCCCTCAATCAATACTTCAGAGGTTAAGCATTCCTATACTTGCAATCAGATATTGAAATCTGCCAACATCAAATGCTTTTGTGAGCAAATCTGCAACATTCTGATCTGTGTGAATCTTGATCATCTGAATAAGCTTCTTCTCATTGGAATCTCTAATAAAATGATGTTTAATCTCAATGTGCTTAGTCTTTGAGTGAAACACTGGATTATTAACTATGCAGATGGTGCTTTCATTATCAATGAAAATCTTGGTATTCATGAAATTGTATCCATAATCCAGCATTTGATTTTGAATCCAGAGTACTTGTCCACAACAACTAGCAGCAGCCACATATTCTGCTTCAGTAGTAGAGTTGGCAACTACAGTTTGCTTCTTGCATTGCCATGAAATCAATCTGCTTCTAAGAAATTGACAACCTCTTGTTGTGGATTTCCTGTCTAAACTTGCACCAGCATAGTCACTATCAGTATAAGCTTCCAAATCAAATGGTGAGTCCTTAGGATACCAAAGGCCCAATTTAGGTTGACCTTTCAAGTATCTAAAGATTCTTTTTACAGCATGAAGATGTGAAACTTTAGGTGTGACTTAGAATCTTGCACAAGCACATACAACAAATATTATATCAGGCCTTGAAGATGTTAAATACATCAATGAGCCAATCATTGATCTATATAAGTGAACATCAACATCTTCAGCATTTTCATCCTTCATCAAAGGCTTTGAAGTCTCCATAGGTGTACTTGTTGTCTTCACAGTTGAAAAACCAAACTTCTTCAAAATTTCATCCACATACTTGTCTTGACTGATGAAAATCCCATCATCTTTCTGTGTCACTTGTAGTCCTAAAAAGAAAGTGAGCTCACCCATAGAACTCATCTAGAACTTCTTGTGCATCAATTTCTCAAACTCAGTGCATAACTCCTTTTTAGTAGATCCAAAAATGAAATCATCAACATATACTTGAACTAGTAGAATATCACTTTTGACTCTTTTAATGAACAAGGTCTTACTATCTGACCTCTCTGAAATCCATTGTCCAATAAATAGGTAGATAAAGTCTCATACCAAGCTCTAGGAGCTTGATGTAGATCATATAATTCATTTTCTACCTTATAAACTCTATCAGGGAACTCTGAATCTTTAGACCCTGGAGGTTGACAGACATAAACTTCCTCTTCAATCTTGTCATACAGAAATGCACTCTTCACATCCATCTAGTATACTACAAAGTCTTTGAATGAGGCATAGGCTAAGAACAGCCTAATTGCTTCAATCCTAGAAACTGCAGCAAAAACCTCATCATAATTTATTCCATCTTCTTGAGTGTGACCATGTGCAACTAGCCTTGCCTTGTTTCTAATCACAATACCTCTTATCTTTCTTGTTCCTGTACACCCATTTAGTACCAATGGCTCTTTTGCCATGTGGTAAATCCACCAAGGTCTAAACCTGTTGTAACTTGAACTGCAGAAGCTCTTCTTGCATAGCTTCTATCCAGATTGGATCTTTTAATGCTTGGATTACCTTTTTGGGCTCTTCCTAGGATATGAAACAAGCAAACAGACAAGTATGAAGGTCTTCATAAGTTTTCCCTTCATAAACAGCACTAATAAACCCTTGTTCATTTGTAGTCTTTGTCATTCTCCTTGTCTGTACACTAAACTGTACATCACCAATCACATGATCAAGTGAATGGCCTTTATCGATTCTTGTATTTGGAGTAGAAGGAAATAGATATGTGGTAGTAATGTTGCTCATATCTATTTCTATTTCATCACCAAAGAAATTAGCATGTGTGGCTTCAAGTGGAGCAGTAGTAACTGTTGGACTAACAATATTAATATTTATACTACCAGTATTAACATTTGTACTGGCTGTATTAATACTTGGCCCAGCAGTTTTAATATCTTGAGTACTATTTTCAGGTCCCTTCATCATCCTTCTTTTCAGCATCACTAGAAGGTTGTGGTTCATCATTACTAGCATTCTTTAAAGAAGAATCAATAGTAACATCTTTCCATATTGGCATCCAAAATAGTAGTCTTGGTATAGATCCTGTCCCTAGCTATAAGACCTGTACCAATACTTTTCTTCTGTCCTATAGAATAAATATATTTTGTACTTAACAACTGGCACATAATCATTGATTTGTAGAACATCAATTATCAAACAGCCACTTTGGTCTAATATGTAAGTTTTCTTCTACTTTCCTAGTTCTAATGTTGTATACCCTAAAAGCCTTACTATTCATTGAGTATCAAACAAAGAATCCTTCATCTGACTTTCCATTAAACTTTCCTAAATAATCTAAGGTATTAATAAGGTAACAAGACACCCAAATGTCTCATGAAGCTTAATAGCAGGTGTTCTAATTCTAAATAGTTTCAATAAGGGTCGTGTTATGAAGGCTTAACTACTAATACCCTATTCTGCACATAGCAAGCAGTATTAACTGCTTCAGCCCAAAATGTAGTAGGTAACTTAGAGTCATCTAACATGGTTCTATCATCACAAATAGTGTACCTATATTCTCCTTTAAGCAAACACCATATTTGGCAGAGGAGTTACTAGCTATACTATATTCCCTCTTAATGCCTTTCTGTTCACAAAACTCACTCATAACTTTATTCTTGAACTCTGTTTCATTGTCACATCTGTTATCTTTACTTTCTTATTAACTAGATTTTCTATCTCAGTTATAAAGCTCTTAAGAATCCACTATTCTCAACCTAGTTGCTATGAAATAAAACCCAGAGTAAGATCTGCTATAATCCATCATGACAACTAGACAATATTTCTTATTCATTAAGCTGCTCACAAAGGTTGGACCAAACAAGTCCATATGCAACATGAATAAATGTTGAGTAATAGAGTTCTGAATCTTAGACTTACAAGAGGCTTTGTGGTTCTTTCCCTTCAGGCAGGCAACATAAGTTTGGTCATTTTCAAAACGCTTTGAAGGTAAACCTCTCACAAGATTTTCCTTAACAAGTTTATTAATAGTTTTAAAATTTACATGACCCAATCCTCCTATGCCTAGCATTAATCATCAAGTGTTGCCTTTCAACTAGACAAGTTAAAACACTCTTTAAGAACAATATCTTCATAACAAACCCTGTACATATTGTCAATCTAGGAGACATTTAAGTAAAACCTGACTTTCATCAGCTAACTTAAAGTCAGGAGACAGAACAAAACATCCAGTGTCAGTAAAAAGAACATTGTTCTTTTTGTTACACATTTGTGAAACACTAAAAAGGTTAAACTGTAACTCGTTAACAAAGTAAACATCCTCAAAATCAAGCTTAGCAGTTTTAAGAGTTCCTTTACCAGTGATTTTCCCTCATTTGGCTCCTCCCCCAAAGGTAACATATCCTCCATCAAATTCCTTAAAGTCAGAGAGATAGGACATGTTCCCTGTCATGTGTCTTGAGCATCCACTATCAACATAGCCTTGATCTTCTACACATAAAAATAAGGAAATTTTTTTCCTTTGGGGACCCAAGCCATTACTGACTTGTGATCAGCCTATGCCTCAACATAATTATGTTTCTCAAAGTAATTGATGCACTATGTCAGTATATAGGGTCTCCAACCCAACATCGAGGCCTTAACAACATTAACACTGATTTGCCTCACAACATTAACTACTGCTCTGAATTTTGGCCTAGGCAGTATTACTGCTTTTGGCCTAGTAGTATAAACATTTTCCCTAGCAGTATTAACTTTTTGCTATAATTTTTGTTAGTTAATGTTGTTCTTATTTGATAGGACCTCTTTACAGGTATTGAGTTGATTTAGTAAAATTGTAGACACTAGTCTAGCACTATAAACTGTAGTTTTAGGATGAGCATATAACAAAAACCTAGCAGTATTAAGTGGTCTTAGGCCAGTTTTCATTAAAACAGCTCTTGACCATGTTCCTGTGACACTATGGTGAGCCTTTTTTAGCAAAAATAATTGTAATTTACCTGATAATTATTCCCATATACCATTCTTCCCTTTGATTGTAATTTGCAGTGAGCTGCACATGGTCAAAACTACCACAGACAAAACAAGCTTTATTGTACCTCACAAAGTAACTTCCTAGCTGTTAGGGAGTTCTATTATCCAGTTCCATTGATTCCTCTATGACTCCGGTGACCTAAACATTTTTAGCATACTTAACTGTTTCCTAACTGTTTTATCATGTTGTTTAGTCTAACAAATTATAAGCTAGTCAATAGGTAAGGAGAAACAGTTTTCTTCTCTAAATTATCATCTGACTTCAACTCCTTAGCCAATGGGGCATCAGGAGTTTCCCTAACCTCATTAGAAATATCTTCACTAACACTCTTACTAGTCTTAGGTCCATTGCCTTTAAACTCAGGCTGTTGGAACTCCTCTAGACCAGAGTTGGACAAATCAAACTTTGAGGGTGAAAATAAACCTGTAGGGGGAGGTGGAACAGCATTATATCTTATAAACCCCACACCCTTTCTACTTTTATCAGTTATCTGACTCCCTATTAATTTTTCTAAACTCTTATAAGCATTTTCAAAATTTTCAATTTTAAGTTGATTGCTTTCTTTTTCTTGCTTAAGCTTTTCTAACTTACTTTTAAGCATGCTAATTTCTGAGTCTTTATATAAGATCTCTTTTGAGAACAACAAGTTGCTCATAAAAAAAAACCTGAATACATTCTTTTTGTTAAAAGACAAGTTGCTCTTCCACAATGCTAACTCTCTTTTATAAGTAAGCTAAATTGAACTTTGATTTTAAAACAATCTTAAAACATCAATTTGAGTTTTAAAGAGTTTTTAAAGCTTTTTAGACAAGTTTTGAATAAGTTTTGGACATTATTTACCTCAGAAGCTAAAAAAGCCATAAGAGCCATGGTTTTGTATGGACTTCATCATCATGCCATAAGCTCCAGGTCAAAATAAGCTCCTCAATAGCCACCATGGCTTTGGAAGAAGTTTCTTCCCACATTTATAGTCCTCTAGAGTTTCTTGACACGTGTTTCGTACCCTTGGTTCAATGGTCCCTCTGTATCCCTTGCAAAGTGTCCCATCTAATGGCACTTTGAACACTCTACCTGTAGACTTTTCATATCCAGCTTGTTTCCGCCCATTGATATGAACTTCTACTATTTTCTGGAAAACCCTTTTGTCCACATGCTCAGCAATGCAAACTGCCACTTCAAATCCACCTCTCTAGTGTTATTCTTCATGGAATGTTCAAGTCCTCATATACAAGTGAACCCGTTGGTTGACTGGCCAAAAATGCATAAACAGTGTCATCAGCATAAGTTTAGTAGTCACTAACTGAGTACAACAGTGGCTAACTTAGTCTATCAGCTTACAATGAGTTAGCAAATACTAACTCTATAAGCAGTATTATCTTCATTAGTACTGCTAGGAGATGACACAAAAAGCCAAATTACTTAAGAACTTTAGCTTTAGCTTGATCTTGCATGTTCCTTTGAACCCTCTTGTTCAACAATCTTAAAATTGTTGTAGAGATCATCAAAGCTCATTGTGTCTAGATCAGGTTTATTCCTCCAGACCACTAACATGAGGTATCAACTCAGAAGGCAGACTTCTCAAAATGTTCAAAATAATATCTTCTTGTGAAATATTTTCACCCAGATAAGCCCAACCGAAAAAGAAAACAGAAGCTGACTTACAGATCTATCTTGAAGCCAGTTAAAAATAGAGTCAAGAGACTCTCTGAGCATGAACACTAAAGTTCTCATACATTAGCTTTCAGAAGAGTCTTCTGAGTCTTCTTTGTGGCTTTATTACCACCAAATCTTGTTTGTATAGCAGCAAACAAAGTCTTAGCATCCTTGTACATGATTTAAAATTCATTAGATTCTTCATTATGAGAGTGCCATCAGTATCATACATTCTTGCCTTCAACATCAATCTATAGCTAGAAGAGAGCGCCTTTTCATCAGTATTACAGTACCTTGTATTGTGAAGTTAAGTACCCTTAACATTTGTTGTTGTTTGGACTAACTGGTTTGAATGAGTTCCATTCCTCTATACACCCCAAAGAGCATATCTTGAACTTGAAAGAATTGCTCACAACCTATCCTCCACATATCATATTCACGCCTTTTTTGAAGAATGGAAACTTTGTAGTAGATAGTGGTTTGTGCAGTTTCTAGATCCATCTCTTCTTTATGAGTAAAGAGTTCTTCTTGTTAGTTTCTTCTAGATCAAAGTTTCAGAACACAAGCTCTGATACCACTTGTTGATCCCAACTTAAGATCGATTCCTTAGCTTGTAAAGGTTAAGTTACTTTGGATAAATCCAAATCAACTATGGTAGAAACTTAGTGAATACTAATGAGTATGCGGAATCTACTCTCTAATACTTAGAAGAATATTAATGAAACAGTAAAGAGTATGAACAATGATATCACTGAAAAACTTCAATATTATTATTATTAATACGAGTACTCTGTATAGTACTAGGGTTTACAACCTTGAAGCTATGTATCAAAAACGTATGAATGTGTATATCATAATAACCATAACCTAGGATCTTCTTTTATACACCAATGAGTCATTTACAAGATAACTACAAATCTTCTATAATTCAAATAGATACTGCAAATCTTCTAACTTAATAAAATATACATATCTTTTACAAAAATATCTCATACTTATCCCGTAAGCAATCTTGATAAGCAATATAACACCCCGTGTTTTAGGGTCATTGACGTCGTTAATAAATTCACTATGTATTTTTAGTATTGGACGCATTTGCTTTAAATCGTAATCGTTAAGTTAAATCGCGTAAGCTAAAAACTATCGTTCAATATAATCGGGCATCAAACAATTAAACGATTACATCAAGCAAGTATTAAATAATTATTTTGAGAATAATTATGGTCTTTGTTCATTGTATTTTTATTGGTTGCGTAAATTGATTTCGTTTCGCAATAAAATACGTTTAGGCATTCCCGAAACCACCAAAACTTTTCTACGCTTCAACAAATACCCACTTTTATACCCAATACCCAAAGTTTTATTAAATTTACCCAAGTTAATATTACTTTTCACCTTGTTCATAAGAAAAATAAAACAAGACATGTACATGTACAAAATAAACATTTGTATGTAATCCTACAACTTGTAACTTATACATATCACACTAGATATTTTGTTAATAATCAAAAATCTTCTAGAAACCCTTCCCCCCCCCCATCCCACGGCAACAACAACAAATGAGGGACATAGAGCACACAAATTTTTCAAGTTGGTCTTGTACAACACCATATCAGATTAAAACCTATTCATGTATGTCTCAACTTGACCATAAACATTCCTAAAGACCCTCATCTTGTTCCTTGACCAACTAGACATGTCTTTGACTAGCTTTTACCATATATACAAGTATACAAGAGATAGATAACACACACATATGCAAAACACTTAACAAGAAAATCAAACAAACACCCTCTCTTTCTCTCTACTCACCCACGGCAACAAACACCCCTTATACATAATCTATACCTTGATTTTCCTAGACCATACAAGCATTCACACATCATTCCTAAGATATACTAAGGTATTTCGCAGCATTGTTAACCATTTACAAGTATTGAAGCAAATAGGAAAGCTAGGTTTATTATTTTTGGAAAAAGTTATTTTTCCTTGGTTTAAAAAGCTAGTGTTTATGAAGATAACCAAGGGTTGGATCTTTGTTGATCATCACATTATATCACATTAGTTATCTAAGACCTTATCTTGTTCATTTCATGAATTTAATATCTAATAAGATGTTTCTATGGTATTCAAAAAAAAATCACCACTAGGACTTTTAAACATGTAAAAATAGTTTTTACTTGTGATTATGATTTTGTACACTTATGCCTTATGTTGAAGGTAATATCATTTAAAATGAGGTTATTAAGGTGTTGTACAATCTTGGTTTACGTATAAAAAAGTTTCTAGTATACACTTGTAGATAAAAGTTTACTTAAGGAAATTTTAAGTTGTTCAATGTGATGTTAATGACTTGTAAATCTTGTTATCATGGACTTATGTGGACAAATAATGGACCTATGGACACTAATATATGTATGGCATATGATATAAAGACTTGTGTAAGACTTGTGGTAATTTACTAAGTAGAAAAGTATATAAAAACAAGCTTATATAATTAACTATAAACAAGATACAAAGGGGATGTTTTGATCCGTGTATGGTGACAGCCCTATCATGTTTTATAAATATAGTACGCCTCATGATGATTCAAAAATGTAAGAAACTTAAAAAACGGATTAATAACGAAAAAGATACGATAAAAACACGATTTACGTTAATACCATTTTTTATAAAAGAAACTTAATAAAAGCAAATTAATAAAATAACTTCAAGAATAGAAATTTTAGTATTTATCACAGATTGATACAAACAATTAGGATTTCAAATGATAAAAATCGTAAGTTTTTCAATAATAACGAAAGAGTTATGAATTTCGCAAGTTTACGATAATTAACACTTTTATAAAAGTACTGTGGTTCATGACAGAAAACAATTATATTAATTACACCTCATAAATGAAATAGAAACTTTCCAATACGAGAACGTGTCTAAAAACGGAGCTAAAACGAATAAAATACGACGTTTATGATAATTAAATTTTATAAAAGTAATTTTATAAACTATGAACGGTAAAAATTACTGTTCATCAGCAGACCCCAGTTTATTAAAATGTGATAATTTTAATAACGAAGACGTGCTCGAAGGAATCGCTAAAATCAGGATTAAAACGAACAAGTTGTTGCATTTACGGGTTTTACGACAATTAATTTTATAAAAGTAAATTTATAAAACACCATGAACAGTAAAAGTACTGTTCATCAGAAGGTTATAAAATATAAAAATGTAATATTTTTATATATCATCTTAATACGAAGACGTGGACGTAAGAAACGCGAGAAACGGGTTTAAAACGGGAAAGTTATGCTAGTTTTTCTAAAACGATAATTATAAACGTTTTCGCTTTATAACAACGATTTATAAATTACAAATAGATGGTGATGAGCTATATAGGATTGTATACGATATTAGTTATCGAAGTGCATAGTACTTATACGACCTATGTTTGATTAGGTTGCCTTCAGATTCGTTCGTGACTCGTTATTTCACTTACTCGATTATTACTCATTCACTTCACTGCTGAGGTGAGTTCATAGCCCCACGTTTTACATGATTTTGTTTTATAAGTTTTTGGGGTGAGAAACATGCATTGTTTTACAATTGGACACAAGTGGTTAAGTTTTACATTATGATTACGTGTTGCCTAAGTAGCGATAACCCTAGTTGAGCCCATTATCATGAACTGTTAGTTACTGGATTGTGAGCGCGAATGTTATGAATAGATCTATTGGGATTGACATCCCCGTTCAGGTGATTAGCTATCACTGGGCAAACGAACGTATACCATGTCAAACATAGGATGTTGCGGGTTAGAACATCATCACGGGCAATGTAGGCCATTTATATGGTATTCATTTATGTCGAGCTTCAGTGTCATGAGCTTAGGGCAACGTAATTACATTTATATGATGTCTGCATCTGTTGCATTATCATACACTTGGGAAATCTTGTGGTCCTACAATATACGATTTATCAAACCTATGAATTCACCAACATTATTGTTGACGTTTTAAAGCAATATTTTTCAGGAGGTCAATAAGCACGAGGTGCAAGGGATACATTGGAGTTTTGATTTGGATATCATGAATTAAAGATTTTGTCGCATTACATTTTGTATATCTGTTATGGGCTAGAAATCTTTGTATTTTGAACAAGTGAACAAGTGAAGCTTCGGGCTTATGTAACAAATACTTTGTTAAATCCAATGTATCGGTTTTAAATGACTTTTTGGTCGTTCTATATATATCTTGTGTTATTGATCTATGAAGTAACACTCCCCAGACACTTATTCCGCTGCGACCCAAATTTGGGGGTGTTACACTCTCACAGAAAAAGCACAAGTGAAGACTTGAAGACTTGAAGCTTTTAGTATAAATATATGACTAGTATAGTTCATAATTTTGAGTCGAATTTTTATTAAGTCCAGTATTGTATTAACAAAATTTGTCCATTTTAATACTGTCCTTTAATTACTTGTCATTTAAATTCAGTCATTGTAATTTTTTTTAAGTTAATGAAATTTTAAGCTTTCTTTAAATTATTGTCATTTACTTATATTGTCTTTTAAATACTGTCCTTAAGCTCTTACATAAGCTTCTGTTTCTGCATTTAATTTCAGTTTTGGGTTTGCCATTGTTTCGGCTTCTTTTTGTATGTTTTTAATTTTTATTGTAGCCATTGTTTGGCCATTTTTTAGTAGTTAGATGTTAGGGATAATACATTCAATTATCAAATTATATGCTAACCGTTGTTTGGATTCGAATTGGCGCAAGAGTTTAAGTCATAAAGTCAAATTCGAGCTGCTGAGTTGCTTACACTAAAATTGATTTTCCGAGTTCTTGCATAGTTAGTGGCCCTTTTTTAGGTGCAAGTACACAACTCATGGGACTACAATTGTTCAACTAGAGACTCAGATTGGTAAGAATACCTTCTAGAGTTCCAAGCCTGTGAAGTTAGTTGAAAATTTTCTGGCAGATTAGGGCATCGTGTTTTCATTTAGGTTTCACCTTGCTCATGATAGGTCTTGAAAGCCATGTTCGGAGCCCTCCTTGTGTTGTTTTTCCCAGTTGTTGGATTTACTCTTGTTGGATCTCACTTAATTTATCGATTCCATACGTTGTTTAAGGTTGAGTATTATATTTATAAATCTAACAAAAAATATACTAGAATACCTTTGTTAAATGTATTAAAGATTATGCAAATCTAGTCTTTAATATTAGAAGATTTCTTAATGAAACAGTAACCAACAAGTGAACAATTCAACAAACAATAAAAGCTCTAATATTATTAAGAATAATACGAATACTCTCCTAGTATTAGGGTTACAAAACCTTGAAGCTATGAATAACACTTATCAAATCGTAAATAACATATATATCACAAAACTTTATACCTTAGGACCTCCTTTTATACACCAAGGCGTCCTAGTCAATTTACAATATATTCCTAAGACTTAGAATATTCTCTATGATCTATTCTATAAATAACTAATACTTATCATGTAAGTAATCTTGATCTCCAAACAATCTTTATCATTTCTTCTGTCTTTATCCTTTCTCTGACAGTAGAAACTCTTTCAGCAGTCTTAATCTTTGAGCAGTAGTAACTTATACACCAGCAGCATTAACTGAGCACAAGCAGTAGTAACTACTTAGAATATTTTCTTCAATCTTCACCAACAGTACTAACTTTACACTAGCAGTACTAACTTTATACTATCAGTACTAATATATACTAACAACTAGGAACTTGTAAACTAGAAGTACTAAACTTTATACTAGCAGCACTAAAACTAATTAGGCATATTTTTCTTCTTTTTATTAAAAGTTAATCGAAAACAACACTAACTTTAGCTTAGCAGCAGTAACACAAACCTGAGCAGCAGTAACTCTAAGATCATCAAGAAGTCTTTTAATCCCAACAATCCTCCCCTAAACTTGATATTCTTCTTCAAAATCTTAAGTTTCTTCATTGAAAGCTTCATTAATCACCAAGAGGATGCTTCCAAACACTTAATTGATTCTTAAGCTGTTTGTATAGAAGTTAAGAAAACTGATATGCCATTCACTGAATGATCACATTGAGCTTCTTGTTTAACAATATCTGTAATTTTAGCAAAGTGTAAGATGATATTTCTTCTCTACCAACATTAGATCTGCATGTGTTACCATTCCTTAAGAAATATACTCAATTAGGAGTCATATTGCTTCCATTCCAACACTCTGTAATCTTGTTTATTTCTTCATACCGTATCTTCTACATGAGGTTTAAACATTATCGTTAGATCAACCCATAGCACTCTCTCATAGCCCTCCTCTGGCCTTGTTGACCTATGCTTAGCTTTTACCAATTTCCATAGAGTTTCCAAATCTTCCCTGTCAAACCTTTTGAGCATATGACTAAAGACTAAGTATATCTTTGAACTTCCATCAGCCTTGATTATCTGGTAATAGGTTTCTTCCTTCCTTTATGGATCTTCCTGTCAACAATGATTGGAGGCTTAACAGCCAAAGGAATAGCATCAATTGCTACTTCCTCTTTATCAGGAACAATTTCTATGAGCTCTTTAATCTTAGCCGCTTCTTGATCATTATCCACTTCAACTGTTTCTTAAACATCATCCACCTTTTGCTTTTCAGTGACCTCTTGTTCCAGCTCAGTTCCTGCTCTCTTTGAACTACCTTCCACCAAGTCTGTTCTGAATTCAACAAATGTATTCACCCTCTTGAAAGTTTTGTCAAACATCTTCTGAATGATCAACAAAGATTTATTCTTCAAGTTTTTGGGCTTCTTTCCTTCTTATTCTATTCAGGTAAGTCACTTGATTTTACTCTTGTTTAGATTGGGTGTGGTTTGTTCCTCTTCTCTTTTTCTCTTTTAACTGCAAAGTGTTTTCTTCTTTGCTCAGGAGTTTCTTTAAACAATGTGGCTTGTTTTCATTTGGAATGCTCTTGTTCTTCAAGCTTGCCATTCTTTGAGCAATGGTAAATTAGCATCAACCTTAGCCTGAATTCATCCCATTCTTCAGTGAGGGCAACATTGGCTTACATCTTTCTCCCTTTTAAGTCTCTCATCTTCATCAAACTTAGCTTGTAATTTTGAAGCAATTTCTTCATCAAGCCTGACTAGATCTTTCTTTTTCATAGACTTCACAGGTTCTTCTACCATTATTCCTTTGCCTTTATCTTAAACTTTGCATGTGATGGTTGTCGAAGAAATTATTGGAGGTTGGTGTAGATGTACCCAGCCTCTGAATGACAATTCCTTTCCTTGGAGTTAGAATTGTAGCAGTTGTTATAGTTGTAGCAGCACTAACCTTTGTACTAGCAGCACTAACTGGTACACTTGGTTCTTCTACAACATTGGCTTTTACCTTGGGTTTTACACTTTTCAAAGCAGCAAGTGCTTGAGCCAAAGTAACTTCATCAACAGTCAAATTTCAATTCTTTAACTACGACTTCTGGTTCTGTAAAACCGCATCAACAGTCTAGTATTCACATCAAACATATCAGCATCATCTTGATCATTAACCAGGGTAATGTCTTCATCAGCATCAATAGCATTTATCCTCCCCTGTTTGGATGCATCCTCACCTAAACTTCTAGATTATCTATAGATTCTACCCTAGCTGTAAGACCAACTTTGTATAACCTTTTAAGCCCATGAGTTCTTGACCTTTTTTCTGTTCAAGCTTCTTGACCCTCCTCTTTAAACTAACAATCTCTTCAACTTGTATGGTCTTTGTCTTTCCGAAATCAAGAACTCTTATTTGTAAATTGGTACATAATTCCATCAATTCATTAAGTTTTAGACTATCCTCACCACTTTGAAGTGTGTTACCTCTTGCGAGCAGTGGATCATTGAAAAGTTTAGATACACTCTCAAACCCAGTTTGAGCAATAGTATCCCTCATGGTTTCTTGACACCTGGGACCACCACCTGAAGTAGTTCCTAGGGAACCAACTTCATTAGGTGTTGCCTTGGACCGGGTCTTAATGATGTTACTACTGTCGTGCTCTACTTCTCAGCTAGAAGCAGTAGTGGCAGACCTTACCAAACTGTCATCCAACTCCTTATAGACAGCCTCATGCAACATTATCACTAGGAACACTAGACTGAGGTGCCTGAGTGTCCTTTCTCTTTGGCTTCCTAGGTTTTTGTTTCTTTTGAGGTTGAGGAGATGGTTGAATAATGGTGGGTGTGTGATGGGGATCAGTGGAATTTGCTGAACCTTCACCCATTTCTGCTTGTTCTTGTACCACCATTGTTTGGAATAATGGTGTTTCCCTTCCAGAAAAACCTTTCCCTACCCTTCTCATATTTCTAAATATCTTCTTAGTGTGAGAGGGTACAATATAAATTCTTTTATGACTTGACATCCCTTCAAGTTTTTGATCCAAAAAGACTTTTACAAACCTTGGATACATAAAAAATTTGCCCACATTATCCAAGTTCTTCATCATACTTTCAAAAATAAACTTTGAAAACGATGGAACTTCGGGTTTTGTTGTAAGCGAGGATAATTGCATAAGCAATAGTGCTTCTAAATCTATTCAATGCAGTTGTTTTAGACTTACGGCATTGTTAAACAATATGGAATAAGGAATTTCCATTATGAGAGAAGATTGCTTTTTGAATGAGTTTTTGTGAAACTGCTCATACCCCATAAATGCATGTTGTTCAAAGTATGGTAGCATTGGGTAGTTTTATCAACACCTTGGCATCTTCTAGTTGAAGGATCTCTTCTAACAATGGATCCAGTGATGATGTATCTTCTTTATTTCCATTAGGGCATGTAACTGTTCTTCCTCATTGATTGTTTTTGCTTTGACGGGAGACACTAACTTCATCTATGCACGGATATTGTTATATGGTATTGATTGTTTGTGGGCCCATATCTTATAGGGTTTGCATTCAGAAAATCCACAATTTGTTCAAACCCTTCACTTTCTGAAGGTTTAGATAAAAACGTGACCATGTTGTGAGTATTAGCAAACTTTAGATTCGCCATTTGTGTTGAGTTTTGATAATGAATGAAAAAATTGAGTTAGGGTTATGATTAAAAGAGTATATAAAATAGTGAAATCGATTAAATGAGTGATTGAAACCCTTAATAAGAGTTTAGAAGATTTATAGTTATCTTGTAAAGGACTCCTTGGTGTATAAAAGGAGATCCTAGGTTATGGTTGTAAACACATCTCAATAGACACATTCATAGTTTCAAGGTTGTAAACCCTAGTACTAGACAGAGTACTCGTATTATTCATCATAATAATATTAAAAAAATTTGGTTATATTCATTGTTCATTCTACTGCATTATAGTTTACTATTACATTGATATTCTTCTAAGTATTAAAGAGTAGATTCCGCATACTCTTTAGTATCAACAAAGTTTCTAGCATAGTTGTCTTGAATCTATCAATAAAATAACCCTTTAACAAGGTTCTACAAGATATAGTTGGATCAATAAGTGGTATCGAGCTTGTATTCTAAAAAACTTTGATCTAGAAGATATGATTTGAAGCTGCTCAGAGATAACACTACTGCTAAGCTACCAATACTCAAACTAGGTGAGTATGAGATGAGGTGATAAGAATCAAACCAGTATTCAAGGTACAAGACTATGTCTATGGGTGGTCATAAGAATGGTAACTCATTGTATTTGTACCACAAAAAACAAGGATGGTACTTCAGTTACAAAGATGTCAGTACTTGTAATTGCTGAAGAAAGACAACAGAAGGAAAGATTTGTAGGCTAGAAGGCTGATAACTCTTGGCTCTTCTTAATGGACATCAAACTTACTTGCAATCAGATGCTAAAATGATGTTGCTGCTATCGAAACACGATTTGGAGGTAATGAAAGCCACTAAAGAAAACAGAAAGACCACTTTTGGAAAGCTACATTATGAAAATTTTAGTGCATCAAGCACAGAGTCTCTTGACTCTATCTTTAACAGGCTCCAAAAGATTGTTAGTAGGCTTGCAATTTTGGATGTAGTCATTACTCAAGAAGACTTAAATTCAAAATTTTTGACAAGCTTGCCTCCTGAGTGAAATACTCATGTTGTAGTCTGGATGAATAAGGCTAAAATAGAAACAATGAGCATCGATGATTTGTACAACAACTTTAAAATTGTTGAACAAAGTGTAAAGAAATCTGTTGGTGCAAGTAGTGGTGCTCAAAACTTGGCCTTTATGACTGCTCCAAGCACTAGCAGTACTAATGATGTTAATACTGCTAATCCTGCATATAAAGTTAGTACTGTTAGCCCTAATGTTAACACTTCTAGTCCTCAAGTTAGTACTGCTAGCTTCAATGATAATGTTGTGTATGTTTTCATGGTTAAGAATCCTAATGGTTCTAATCTCCTACAGCAAGACTTAAAGCTAACTCATGAAGATGATTTGAAAGCAATGGATTTAAAGTGGCAGCTCTCTCTGCTAAGTATGAGGGCAAAGTGGTACTTTCAGAGGACATGCAAGAAAATTTTCATTAATGCTAATGATACTGCTGGGTATGATAAATCCAAGGTAGAGTGTTTCAACTGTCATAAGATGGGACACTTTGCCAGGGAATGTAGAGCACCAAGGAACAAAGAGGGTCAATTTAGATGGTGTAGGTTTTGACTGGAGTGACATGGCAGAAGAACAGGTTCAGACAAACATGGCTCTAATGGTATTTTCAGACTCTGAGGTATACAATGATAAAACTTGCTCTAAAACTTGTCTAAAAAACAATGAAACTCTTAAGAAACAGTGTGATGATTTGATTGTTAAGCTTAATCAAACTGAATTTACAGCAGCTACTTATAAAAAAGGTTTAGCAATTGTAGAGGAACAACTTATCACATATAGTTAGGAATGAGGTTCTATTTAGTGAAGGAAGTATGCAGTTCTTAAAAGGAAAGTAGCTCGCAAAGACAATGATATAAAATAAGTTAAAGTGAGTTTGAAAAGGTTAAGCAAGAAAGAGGGCATTGAATTTAAAATTAAGATTTGATAAATGCCTAAAAGAGCCTAAAACAAAGTTGTTAGAGAGTCTGATAAAACTGACAAAACGTAAAAAGGGTTTTGGGGGTTTTTGTTGTTCCTCTCCACCACATTCCTTTAAATCTATCTCGACCTAAAAGATTTTTTTTGATTTGTCTTATTTGGTTTGATGAATTCAAAAGACCCTGAATTCCAAAAGTTATGGTTCGGAGGATAGTAAGCAAGGAGTCTAAACAATGTTTGTGATAAAAAAATCAGATGTTTATAGGAAAAATTCTGATGATCTTTGGTAAAAGAACAAGTATCAAAATATACAAGTAGATTAAAATAACTTTGTTGAGTTACACTTAATGTTAAAAAAGAAATTATTTTTCTTGATAAAAAGATAGAGTTTTTCAAACCTAAAAATCATGAAAAACCAGTTAAAAAGTCAGTTAGGTATCTAAGATGTATAGATCACAAAGTCCTAAGGGGAATCAAAGAAACTGGAATGGACAGAAGTCCAATCAACCAGGAAGTGATTTTGTGATGTATAACAAAGCTTGCTTTATTTGTGAGAGTTTTGATCATGTGCAGGCTCATTGTAAATACCATCAAAAGGAAAGGATGGTATATGGGAATAATTATTCAAGAGTGAACTACAACTATATTACCAACATAGACTACCCTAATGCTCAAAGGAACAAGGTTCCAAGAGCAGTTTTAATTGAAAAACTAGCCTAAAACCATTTAAATACTGTCAGGACAGTTAATACTACTTAATCCCAAATTAACAGTTTTTTGTGCTAACCAATGTAAACATTTTCAAAAACAGCACAATCAAATGCAAGAAGGCCCTATCAATCAAAAACAATATTAACCAACAAAAAGTTTACCCAAACAAATAATACTGCCAAGGCAAAAGCAGTTAATACTACTAGGCCAAAAGCAGTTAATACTGCTAGGCCACATTCAGCAGTTGTTAATGTTGTTAGGGTTAATCAGGCAAATGATGTAAAGGCCTCAACATGTTGGGTTTGGAGACCTACCAAACTTGATAGTGTATCCATCATCTTGAAGAAACACAACTACATTAATGCACGAGGTAGATCCAAGTCAGTAATGGCTTGGGTCCCCAAAGGAAACTAATTTACTTATTTTTATGTGCAAGGCAAGCCACAACAGGATGATACAGGATTTATTGACAGTGTATGCTTAAGGCACATAAGTGGGAACATAGCTTATCTCTCAGATTTCAAGGAATTTGATGGAGGTTATGTTACATTTGGGGGAGGAGCACATAGTGGTAGAATTTCTGGTAAAGGAACACTTAAAACTGATAGCCTTGATTTTGAAGATGTATACTTTGTCAATGAGTTAATTTCACCTGTTTAGTGTATCACAGATGTGTGACAAAAAGATCTATGTCCTTTTTACTGTCACTAACATGGTCTTGTCTTATCTCTAATTTTAAGTGGCCTGTTGAAAGTCAGTTACTTTCTTAATTTCCTAGAAAGGACACATGCTAGTTTTGATATGAAGAACATTGTTCCTAAAGAGAGTTTAACTTGTCTTGTTGCAAAGGCTACATTAGATGAATCAATGCTTGGCATAGGAGGCTTGATATAATTAACTCTTAAGAATATAAAAAGCTTGTTAAGGATATCTTGTAAGAGGTTTTTCCTACAAAATGTTTGAAAATGACCAAACCTATGTTGCTTGTCTTAAAGGAAGCTAACAAGCCTTCTTGTAATCCTAGTTCTGATACAATTACTAAGACTTTGTTTATGATTCATATGGATTTTGTTTGGTCCAACCTTTGTGAGTAGTTTAATGCATAAGAAGTATTGCTTAGTAGTCACCGATGGATTATGCAGGTTTTCTTGGGTTTTCTTTTTAAACAACTTAGGATGGAAAACCTGTGTGATTCAAGAACTTTATCAAAAGAAATAGAAAACCTAGTGGATAAGAAAGGGAAAATAATCAGGAGTGATAATGGAACAGAATTTAAGAATAAAGTAATGGATGATTTTTGCAGAGAAAAAGGTATTAAGAGGGAATACAGTGTAGTCAAGACTCCTCAGCAAAATGGTGTGGCTGAGAGAAAGAATAGGACACTAATTGAGGCTGCTAGAACCATGTTAGCTGACTCTAAGTTACCTACCACATTTTGGGCTAAAGCAGTTAGTACTGCTTGCTATGTACAGAATAGGGTCTGAGTAGTCAAGCCCTCATAACAAGACCACCTTATGAAATTTTAGAGGTCTTAAAACAGCTCTAAACTTTTATGAGACCATTTGTATGTCATGTTTCCATCTTAATACTTTAGATCTTCTTGGCAAGTTTTGATGGAAAAGTGATGAAGGTTTCTTTGTTGGATATTCCTTGAGTAGTAAAGCTTTTAGGGTATACAACACAAGAACCTGAAGGTAGAAGAAAAACTTGCAAATTGGGTTTTTAGGAGAATAAGCTATGATTGAGGGAATGGTCCAAAGTGGCTGTTTGATATTGATTCTCTAACCCAATCTATGAATTATTACCAGTAATAATGTAGGTTCATTCACTTATGAATCTGCAGGTACCAAATGAGAAACTTATTGCAGGTATACATTCTATACAGAAAGAAAAAATTAGTCAAGATTGCATTGTGATGCCAATTTGGAAAGATGCTTCATACTTTGATTCACCTTCTAAGGATGTTGGTAATGGTGAACCAAAATCTACTGCTGATGATCAAAAGCAGGTTGAAGATGGTCTTGATAATGAGAATGATGAAAAAGATAAGTTTAAATATGATAGCAGTCCTAAGGAAGTTAATACTGCTGGACAACATGTTAATACTGCCAGTCCTGAAGTTAATACTGGTCATTTTAAACTTAATACTGTTGATCCATTAGTTAATACTGCTAGTTCATATGATCCAGATTGCCCTAAAGACATGTTCAAAATGGAAGCTAGTCATACACTTGAAGCCACTCATGTTGAGTTCTTCAGTGATGAAGATGAACCATAAGTTGATTTGGGGAACATCACTAATTCCTATACAGTTCCAACCACTCCCAATATAAGAATTCATAAAAATCACCCAAATAAAAATGTGATTGGTGATTTGAAGTCATCTGTTCAGACAAGAAGAATGACAAAACCTACTTTTGAACAAGGGTTTCTTAGTGTTGTTTATAAAGAGAAATCACATGACACTCTGAATACTTGTTTATATGCTTGTTTCTTATCCCAGATTGAACCCACAAGCATTGCTAAAGCTCTATCTGATTCATTTTGGGTGGAAGAAATGCAGGAAGAACTTCTGCAATTCAAACTCTAACAGGTTTGGATACTTGTGGATTTGCCTATTGAGAAGAGGGCCATTGGAACAAAATGGGTCTTCAGAAACAAGAAAGATGAAAGAGGGATTGTGATTAGGAATAAAGCAAGGTTTGTTGCACAGGGTCATAGATAAGAAGAAGGTATAGACTATGAAGAAGTTTTTGCTCTTGTGGCAAGAATTAAGGTAATAAGATTGTTTTTAGCCAATGCTTCTTTTATGGGTTTTTTGGTATATCCAAGTGGATGTGACAGTGTCATTCTTATTTGAAACCATTTGTGGAGTGGGTTTTTGTTACTCAAACACCAGATTTAAAGATCTGACCATCAGACAAAGTTTACAAGGTGGTCAAGTACTTTATGGGTTGCATCAAGCACCAAGAGCATGGTATGAAACCTTGGCTAACTATCTTTTGGGCAATGGGTTTAAAAGAGGAAGTTAAGATCAAACATTGTTTATCAAGAACAAAAGGAGATATTTTGCTTGTACAGGTTTATGTTGATGACATTATCTTTGGCTCTACAAACAAGGAGCTGTGTACTGCATTTGAGAAGCTTATGAAGGATAAGTTTCAGATGAGTTCTATGGGAGAACTTACTTTCTTTCTAGGATTACAAGTACAACAGAAGAAAGATGGAATATTTATCAGTCAAGATAAATATGTAGATGAGATTTTGAAGAAATTCAACTACACTGATGTGAAGTCTGCTTCTACTCCAGTTGATTTAGAAAAGCCTTTAGTCAAAGATGGAGATGCTGATAATGTTGATGTACATCTCTTAGATCATATGATTGGGCGTCCTTGATGTATCTTACAACTTCTAGCTAGATATATTGTTTGTAGTTATGTGCATGTTGCTAGTAGATTTCCAAGTTACTCCAAAGACATCACAACTCTTAGTTATAAAGAGAATTTTTAAATATTTAAAAGGCAAGCCAACTTTAGGCCTTTGGTATTCTAGGGATTCTCCATTTGAATTAGTTGCTTATACTGATAGTGACTATGCTGGAGCCACTCAAGATAGGAAGTCAACAACTGGAGGTTGTCTATTTTTGGGAAACAGGTTGATATCTTGGCAGTGCAAGAAGCAAATTGTGGTTTCCACCTCTACAACTAAAGCTGAATATGTGGCTGTTTTTGTGCTAGTTGATTATTTTTATCTTTTCTTTTTTTTTTTTTTTTGTACAAGTACTCTGATTAAAACCAATATGGATTATGGGTATTTTTCATGAATACTATGCATTTCACATTGATAAATAAGTACTATGCTGCATTATGAAATCTATTCAACATTCTAAAACCAAACATATAGAGATTAGACATCATTTTATAAGAGATTGCAATGCTAAAAAGTTAATTCAAATGGTTAAAATTGATACTGAACATAATGTTTACACATCTTACTTACGATTAAGGTTTTGATGCAGGATGATTGCTGTTACTGGTCTCAAGTATTAGGAATGCTGATTCTTAAATGTTTAAATCTCTTTATGTCTTTGTAAAGTTTTGTAAAGGATTAGTACTGTTAGTTGTATCTATTAGTACTGTTAGTTAAAACTGCTAGTCAAAATTAATACTGCTAAACAAGAAAATGCTTTGGATTGTGTTTTTCTTGGTTTTGGACTAACACTTGCAGGATAAGCAAGCAGTATGATTAAATTTGATGATACCAATTATGAAGTTTGCTATAAGAGATACTGCTGATTGCTGACCTCTAAAGTATTGTTTGAGGGGAGGTTTAACAGTTCTTAACTTTTATTCATGGGTTATGCATAAATATGGATCCTCATGAATTCTCACATGTCTATCTAGTCATTTCTAGTGTGCTTGTGATGAATAGAGGCATGTTGTTGTATAATTATTGAAGACAGAGTTAAAACTGTTAAGGAATATATTAATACTGCTAAGTATAATTAGTACTGCTAGTTATACTTAAGACTGCTAGTTAAAACTATTAGTCATGATTAAAACTGTCAGGCAAGTCAAAAAGAGGTCGGGACACTAAGGTACCTCAGTCTGGTGGTCCCCCTGAAAAAGGTTGGTGATGAGGCTGTCCATAAGGAGTTGGGTGACAGAATGGAAAGGGCTGCCACTACTGCTTCTAGCTTAGAAGCAGAGCAGGAAAGTGGTAACATCAATAAGACCCAATCCATGGCAACACTTAATGGATCAAGTCCTTAGGGAATTGGTTCAGGTAGTGGTCCCAGGTGCCAAGATACCATATTGGGGGTGTAGATGCTCAAACTAGGTTTGAGACTACATCTAAATAGTCCAATGATCCACCTCTCTCAAGAGGTTACACACTTAGAAGTGGGGAGGACAGTATGAAACTATTGGAATTGATGGCAAATTGTACAAAACTGTGTGAAATGGTGAGGAAAAGAAAAGAGAGAAATTATGAGCTAAAAAATAGATTTAGAGATGTGTGCATAAAAACAGAAAGAGTGATTTGGTGAGCCAAAAGAAATTATTAATACAAATAATGTCCAAAAACGTTATTTATATTTTTCGACCTCTCAATGTTTTGATAATAACAAAATGTGAAAACGTTTACGATAAAATTAAACGTCTATAAATTAATAATAATAAAATTCTATTTCTATGATTAATCACTTAAGGTATGGATAAACAAATCATTAAACATGATTAGTGATCAAGAAAATAATTTGTTCTTAAATCTTATACTTCCACAAAAATGTTTTTGTAAAAATATAAAAACAAATTATTTATTAATTAAAAGAAATATTTTATTAAGAACATAAAATTTGAATTTTAAATTTTTCCCCCCAAAATGGAAGGTTCCATAACAGATACAACATTCACCACAAAAGGACAAAAAAGGGAGCGGAGTCTAGTGGCGGCCCCCTTATAGGTGCGACGGCGGGGGCCGCCGGGACCGCCACCAGCAACGGCTACTTTTTGTCCCCTATAAATATTGGGCCACCCATTTCAAAATCAGACTTCCTCTTGCCAAAAATTCTATCAGATCTAGTTTTCTCTCTTCTTTCTTTTTTTCTAAAACACATATCTTGATCACTAACATATCATGATTTTGTTTCAAGTGATTAATTCTTTCTTCCTCCCTTCTTCACCTTCTGCCAACACAGAGAATCAACAATATATGTTCATTTATCAAACAATTTTGCGACAAAAGCTACTGCTAGCACAAATGTTAATGGAGAAGTAAAACTAACTGCTAGCATAGATGGACAAGCCAAGACCATCACTGAAGCATCCTTAAGAAGACATCTGAAGTTGGAGGACAATGGTGGAATTACTTCTTTACCTAGTACAGAGATATTTAAGCAACTTGCTCTCATGGGGTATGTAACTGATTCTGATAAGCTTACATTTCGAAAGGGTAAATTTTCACCACAGTGGAGGTTTTTCATTCATATAATCCTCCACTGCTTGAGTCCTAAAAAGACTTCTTGGGAGCAGTTTAGCAGCAATATAGCTACTGCTATTATCTACCTGGCAACAAACAAAACTTTTAATTTCTTAAAATTCATCTTTGATTCAATGGTAAAGAATTTGGATAACCCTCATAAGTTTTTCATGTATCCTAGATTTATCCAAATTTGTTTAAACAAGCAAAGTTGACTTCTTTAACCCCACACAAAACCTATCCCACTCTTGCACTTACACAGAAAGATTTTTAGTAACATGAATGCAGATATAATGGGTTATTCTGGGGGAAGACATTTCCTTTTTTTCCTTCCCTGATCACTGCACTGAAACATTCCCTCAAGGAATCACATCTTCACCATTACTTATCACCTCACCATACACAGTCAGTGCTCCTTCAACTTCACCACCACCCATCACAGAAACTACACCTACTGTAGAGGAGCCTGCTCCAATGCCCTATGAATCACCTCTCCAAAGTTTTCAATCTCTTGGACGTGATGAGGGTAGTGTGTCACTTAATGAATTAATGGATTGGTTATCAGTTAACTAATAAAAGTTGGAAGCTTGGAGAATGAATGACGAACACCAAGACGGTTTCTGGTTTCTGCTATTACCAAGCTAGTCAAAAGAGTGAAGAAGTTGGAGAAGCAAATCAAGATACGCAAAGCTAGGAGAAGAACAAAGATAGTTCTTTCAGAAGATGAAGTTGTAGAGGAGAATTCTTCCAAACAGGAGAGGAGTTTGATTAAAGAATTAGACATGGATGCTGATATTTCTTTAGTTCCTCTACATGATGCAGAGATTCAGGAAAAAATTAGTGATGATACTGAGGTATTGCTAGAAGAGGAAGAGACTACTGAATTAATAAAAGAACCTACTGAGCTTGTGGAAGATCAAGGAAGTGGTAAAAAAAGGGAACGAGAGGTTACTACTGCTGATACTTCACTTAATACTGCTAGTGTACCATTTAGTACTTCCGTGAAACCTGGGGTTTAGTATGTGCTTGAAACGTTTGGTATATTAGAAGGGTGTGCAAAGAAGAAGAAAGATAAAGGCAAGGCAATCATGATTGAAGATGAATCTGTTCAAAAGAAGTCCAAGAAGCAAGTGCAAGAAGAAAGGCTTGGTCATGAAGAAGCCATTAGATTACAAGAACAGATTGATGAGGAAGAAAGAAAAAGGATTGCAAGAGATGCTGAAATTGCCAAACAATTGCAAGAAGAATATGATAAAGCTGGAAAGAAAGAAGCTGTAACTGAAGTTGATACTGCTCATGTCATTGATTGGAATGATCCTTCTGTTATAAGGTATCATGCTCTTCAAAATAGACCCAGATCTGTAGCTGAAGTAAGAAAGAATATGATGGTATACTTGAAGAATCAGGGAGGCTACAAGATGAAAGATTTCAAAGGAATGAGCTATGATGATATAAGACCAATATTTGAAAAGGTATGGGATCAAATTCATTCATTTGTGCCTATGGATTCTGAAGAAGAAGTTCAAAGACTAAAAAGAGCAGGTCAAGATGTTGAAGCAGAACCTGCTAAAAGACAAAGAACTGAAGAAGTTTCAGAGTCAGTTCAAGAGCAAACAGATGAAGAACCAAAAACAGATGAATTATCTCAAGAACAGCTGAATCAAATGGTAATCATAGTTCCAGATGAAGGAATAAATGTTGAAGATCTTCAAACCAAATACCCAATAATTGGTTGGAAGTTTACTCTGACGACACTATGCAATTTTA
Source organism: Tanacetum coccineum (assembly GCA_026074375.1). Lineage (NCBI taxonomy): Eukaryota > Viridiplantae > Streptophyta > Magnoliopsida > Asterales > Asteraceae > Tanacetum > Tanacetum coccineum. The sequence goes on along the minus strand of BQNB010044710.1, from coordinate 15,553 downwards.
GAAAATCATCAGAGTAGGCAATCACACAGAGGTGTATCAGGTTTTTGAAGACATGCTTAAGAATTTTGACAGGGATGATCTGATCAAATTATGGAGCTTAGTTCAAGAAAGATACAACTCATCAGGACTTACTGAAGATAAAGAGATAGAATTATGGGTTGAACTAAAGATGTTATTTGAACCAGATGTAGAAATTTTTTTAGAACTTCATAAATATATGCATGATCCTTTGAATTGGTGGTTATATGATACATGTGTTGTTCATCATGTATCTACAGAGAAAGGACAAGATATATTCATGCTGGTTGAAAAGGACTATCCACTCACAAAAGGACTTGCAACTTTGATGCTAGTTAACAAGTTAAGAGTGGATCAACATTCTGAGATGGCAGATGAGCTTTTGATAAAGATCAACAATATAGCAAACAGACCAAGAAACTAAAGTGTTTGGAAGCATCCTCAGCAGAGTACATCAGAAGAAACTTGAGATTTGATGGTAAATCACAAGTTTAGGGGAGGATTGTTGGGATTTAGAGCTTCTACACTTAGTACTGCTGATAGTTAGTTTTAGGTTTTTTTTCTGCCAATTACATTGTTAGTACTGCCAGTTAGCAGCGGAATGGTAACAATGGGGTGCTACGTCAATTACAACAATCAAGATATAGGAAACGACCTCAAAGAAACGTTTTAAATAAGTACATTTGATGCATTATAAAATATCAGAGTTTTCAGTTATGGTCCCAAAATATTAAAAGAGTCATAAACATACTACATACGTTCTTTTAAACAAAAGCTTCATAATCCCAAAAGATGACATAAGTTTTTAAAAGATAAAGTTGCATCGAATTTAAGTAAACACAGAATCCATCTTCATTGATATCCGTCACGGCTCCCATCCAAGCTTATACCTTAGGACCTGAAATTAAACATGCTAAAAGTCAACACAATGGTTGAGTGAATTCATAGGTTTATCAAATAAAGAGTGGACCACAAGATTTAAGTAAAGGTAGACTATGAAACAAATTCAGTAGTCCAAAACATGTATTATTGCACTAAGCTCATGACACCGAAACCTTAACTGTCAGTGCCCCAAAATAATGTAGGGTGTCTGCCAAACAGCCTACTAATTCCTCTAAATGTTAAATGCACCATGATCAACTTGTGACCAGAAATTCCAGGTGGGGATTGTTAGTCCCGATAGATCTATCCACAACACTAGCGCTCACTATAATAGCAATTGACGGTTCATGATTTGGTAGGGACTTAGATGGCAATGCGGTAACTTAGGCAATAATATTCAGGCAATAATCTGGATAGCATACAATTTAAAACACTTGTGTCCAAAGTAAAACAAGCATGTAACTTCACCCCGTAGAGTTTGTAAAACAGTAGATGTAAATGGGGCTATGAACTCACCTTAGAAGTGAAGGGATGAAATAAGTCGAGTGAATGACAGAAAACGTGTCACGAAAATATCCGAAAGCAACCTAAGTAAATATGGGTCGTATGAGTACTAAGTACTTTGAATAACTACTACCATATATAATTCTATATAGCTACATCACCATCTAATTGTGTTTATGAAATCATATTTAAATCGCATTTGTTAAACAAATACCACGTGTTCGTACTCGTATAATCGAATAAATAATTTAATTGTCCTTGTAAAATAATATTTATAAAGTTTAAGACATGTATAAATATTATATAAATGATTTTAAAATGTTTCGCAAAAATTTATTTAAAACGAACCAACACTATTCATGTCAGGAAAAGTGTCTAGTTTACAAACTATATATCCGAAAATTATGAAAATTGGCAGGTTTATGTAAAATGTCGTTCCGAACAACTTTGTAGTTTTACACTTCGGCTCAATCGGACCCGAAGGTCCTCAAAACGCAGTTTCAGTAGCTGCTGAAGCATTTACGGGTTTTCAGCTTTTATAAATAATGTTCGATAACTTTGAAACGTCGTATCTTACTAGTTTTAGCTCCGTTTTTAGCGATTCTTTCAAGCACGTTCTCGTAATTAAAAATTCTATTTATTTATGATGTTTTCCAAAAATAAATGTTCCTGATGAACAGTAAATTTTTGTAAAATTATTTTTATAAAAGTATTAATTATCGTAAACTTGTAATCGTCGTATCTCCTTCGTTATAAATCGGTTTTTCGAGTTTCTTACCTTTTTGGAATCGTCATGAGACGTATTATTTTTATAAAATGATAAACCCACTGTTTTTATTTCGAATCAAAACAGCCCTTTTTATGTCCTTTATATAACTAATTTTATACACTTGTTTCTATATACTTTTTAACCAAATAAAATACCACAAGTTTTCTACAACCATTTGTATCATATGCCATACATATATAATGTCCATTAGTCCATCATATATCCAAGAGTCCATGGTAACAAGTCCTTAACACTTATTTGATCATAACCTCATTATGTAGACTTTTAGTTAACTAGTTTATACGTATACTTTTATACATAAACCAACATGGTACAATACTTGTATTTCTATCATGACATGATATTAACAACTATATAACATGTGTAA